>JAOTRA010081651.1:0-12854 GCA_026260255.1 Pseudolaguvia tuberculata | reverse complement strand
GTGTGTGTGTGTGTGTGTGTGTGTGTGTGTGTGTGTGTGTGTGTGTGTGTGTGTGTGTGTGTGTGTCTGTGTGTGTGAGTGTGCGTGTGACCCTGCAATGGACTGGCAACTTGTACCCCTGCCTTTGTCCCTTTGTGTGCTGTGATAGGCTCCAGCAGTCTTTTGTGTCCCCAAATTAGAGAATAAGCGGTTTATAACAAGAAGGTCCCGGGTTCAATTTCCAGGCCGGTGATCTTTCTGTGCAGAGTTTGTATGTTCTCCCTGCGCGTGCGTGGGTTTCCTCCAGGCACTCCGGCTTCCTTCTACAGTCTGAAAACATACAGATTAGGTCAATTGGTGATTCTAAATTGTTCATAGGAGTGTGTTCATAGGGGTGTGTGTGTGTGTGTGTGTTTGTGTTTGTGTTTGCCTATGTGTGATCCTGCAATGGACTGCCAACTTGGGCCCATGCCTTTGGCCCTCTGTGTGATGTGATAGGCTCCAGCAGTCCCCTGTGGCCCCGAATTAGAGAATAAGCGGTTTATAAGACGATTGAATGAATGAATTCATTTATAGTTTTCATTGTATTCATTGTGTCCTTAAAATGAAATGAAAAATGATTTTGTATGATTGTTTCCAGTCTATTACATTTTAACAAATGACAGCAGATTTTCTTTGTATTTTTGTAAATCCTGTCTTCACACTACTGCTTGAGCTTTGTTTATACTTTTATGCTGGACTGCATGGACCCCAAATGACATTGCGCTCTACAGTGCCACACTGGTTAAATGGTGCTATTGCAGGCTCTTACATTTGATTATATAAATCAGACCAATTGCTATATTTGTTGTTGAATAATTGTTTCAGCTTTATTGCAAATAACCACCCACAATATTTTTCATCTAACAAATAAAAGCCAAAAATTTTAAACCATCTAAATAAAAATAGACTTTGCTATTTAGATTGTTGTGTAATGTCATATTGGTACATTTTGTGCTGATATGTTATATCAGAGGGTGTCGCGGTGGCATAGTGGATAGCATGGTCGTCTCACAACAAGAAGGTCCCGGGTTCGATTCCGTGGCCAAGGGTCTTTCTGTGCTTAGTTTACATGTTCTTCCTGAGCTTCACCTGGTTTCCTCCAGGTACTCCAGTTTCCTTTCAGTCTAAAAACATGCTGATTAGGTCAATTGGTGATTGTAAATTGTACATAGGAGTGAATGTGTTGGTGAATGGTTGTTTGTCTATGTGTTGCCCTGTGATGGATTATGTGTGCTGGGATAGGCACCAGCAGACCCCGGTGACACCGAATTAGAGAATAAGCGGGCAAGAAGATGAATGAATGAATGTTATCAGTTAACGTTCTTATACAAGTATGTGCGTTTGATACCTTGCCTCACCTCGATTCAGACTTTAAAACTATGAATCAAAACCGCATATTGTTACAAAATCGTTACCAGATAAAAAAGGCGAGAATATAGATCCAACATTTATTATAATTAAATGTGTATATGAGATTCTTCCATAAACACTAAACCTATAGAAGATGTACCTTTCATTCTGTCATTAAAGCAACAAACAAAAGAAAAAGCCTGCCAACTATATTACTGACTATATGACCAAGTCAATGGAAGAATTGTATCATGTATAATGTATAGATGGAGCCTCTTGTTAGATCAGCTGTCCAGGTTATGTTGAAGCTTGCTTAAGTGTGCAGCCACGCATTTTTTGATTGTTGTTTATTGTCTGGTTTGCTTGCAGGTTTGGTCCAGATCTTGACAGAGTAGGGTTGCAAAATTTTGTGAATTTTCAAGACTGGAATTTTTGCAATTAGAATTAGCATAAATTGCCTCTGCAAATTAGCAACCCGAGGCAGTTTGTTCACATTTCTTGAAATGCTCTTCTTGTACAATATATAACTTTCTCTTTTCAGCAGGAGTTAAAGTCCCTCTTTTATCACGTAAATTTCCATTTGGTGTGCGACACTTTTTTAATAACAAATCGATCTTTCTTTCATTCTGTATATGATGCACCCCTACTAGCATGAAATGCTGGAAATAACCGTAGCTAAGTTATTGATGTTCCAATGCCTGTTTGAAGTGGCAGGCTTTTAGTGTCCTTCAATTTCACCAACGATAATTTTCCCTTTCCATATTTCTATTGCTTTATTATTGCAGTGATTTTACTGACCTTAAGTTTTTTTTATATATTGGGTCATCATGTATCTAATGTAAAAGCACATCTGGCAGTAAAAGCAGGACAACCATAATTGACAAATCCGCAGTGAGTCATAGGTGTAAGGTTCAAGCTAGTTTTTGGGTATTTGACAGATATAAATGATTTGTGATAAAGCAGACACTGGATGAGTTCTATTTTAGCTCTGCTTGTTTGTAAACTACCTGTAATTAAAGCTTGATGAGCCACGCAATGAGCATTTACTTCTTTTAAGAAAGAAATTCTTCAATTCCTTTTTTTCTTTTTGCTTTTGCATGATACCTTTTGATTTGTTAAACTCAAAATAAATATATATATATATATATATATATAGAGTAAAAACAGTATATCTAAACAAAGATTAGTTATATATTTGTATTTTTGATTTTGTCACATCACAGACATGGAACCAGCTAACAGTTATTTGTATTTGACTTACATGTATCTCTATTATACAACTGAGCAATAAAGGGTTAATGACCTTGCTCATAAGTGGCTTGGTGATGCTGGGAAACGAACCTTGTTCTTTCTGTCATTGGTCCAACACAGTCCTTCTAAAACTTGTAAATAATTGCTACAATGGCTGTGCGTCAGTAGCACGCAGTGGTCGCTCTGGGTCCATAATGGTGCTATTCTTTTGATATAGTCTATGGACACCAACAATGGTGTTTATGTATATTGGTGTTTATGTATATTCATGTGTACCTGCACTATTAAGGCTGCAAAATCAAGCAGCACTCTGATGAATTTTACTGACTAACTGTGTGACCTCTGTTTGCTGTAAGGACCAGGCACTCAGATGGCGCGTCGCCTGATGCTGAGGGCTGGAAGAAACGTCATTGAAAGTGATGCGCGGGGAAGCGGGAGCGCATCAGCTAAAACAAATTGGCCAATGTCTGTTGCCTGGAAAATAAATCTGACTGTATCTAACTCCAGCAAACTATCAGTATCAGTTTAGTTTAGAGACTGCTGTATGTAAGATTTTTTTTTTTTTACGAAGACATGGCTCAGCAACAGTGATCCGGATGCCATTAAGTTAACATCAACACGGAATGGTGTAAGAACTCTGTACTCGTGTCTAACTGCTGCTCATTGTCAGTATAGTTTGTGACCGTTAGATGCAGACAATTATATTTACCACAGCAATTCATCGCCGCTTTTATTGTCGGTTAATTTTCTATTAGTCATTGTCTCTGTCTTTGTATTGTTGCCCTGCACTTGTCCTTTGTCTGCACATATTTTCTCCTGTTTGTAGAGCCAAGGTCTCTGATAAGCGTTGCTCCATTTTACTATATACTGCACAGTCTGGTTGAAATGACAAACTTATTTGACTTTGACTTTAACTTTGACATCGTTATATATGTATATAATATAGAAAAGTTAAAGAAAGAATAGAGATCTGTGATTGAGTGTTATAAATAATGTTGATCAATAATCGGTTGATGTGGAAAAATGGCAAACATTGACTGGATATTATGAACAGAAGTAAATGATCAGATTTTACAGTAGTTTTGTTTAAAAGATCAGTCAGAAATACAGACACTCAATCCAGGAAAATTTACATACACTTTCAATACTGGATAAACAAGACAAGGAGTAAGTTTGGTTGTTTTTTACTATCCAATGCTTTTTGGTTAAAATGGCCAATTGTAAAACTTTGAGTTTGACAAGGGAAACATTTTGATGACTAGAAAACTGGGACAATGTATCTCCAAAACTGCAGCGCTTGTAGGGTGTCCCAGTTTACACTGGTCAGTATCGAATAAAAGTCACCCAAGAAAGGAACAGTAGTGAACCACTGGCTGGGTCGGTGGCAAATGCTCATTGTCTCAAAGGCTGGCCCGTGTGGTCCAACCTAACAAACAATTCTTGACTACCTAATGCAGGTTCTGATAAAAAGGAGTTAGAATATACAGGGCATCACAGTTGTGTATAAGTTGTAACTACAGACTGGTCAGATTGCACATGCTGGACCTTTGTCCATTGCTGTATTTGCCAACAGTGGGCATGTGAACATACAAACTGAACCATGGACTGATGGATGAAGGTGGCATGACCTGAGGAATCACATTTTCTTTTACATCACATGCCTGAACATTGATGAACGTTGCTTACCAGAGAAACCAATTGCACTAGTATGCACTACTAGAAGAAAGCAAAGCGGGCGGAGGAAGTGAGAATCTTTGGGCAATATTCCAGTGGGAAAAATTTTGTTTAATTACATATTCCCTGATTGCTGTGGACTCTCACTCTGAGTTTTTGTTGACTTGGCGTCCTAATTCACCAGATCTCAGTTCAACTGAGCATCTGTTGGATGTGCTGGACAAACAAGGATTATGGATTATGGCTGTTTTGGCAGCAAAAGAGAGACCAACACCATATAAAACAGCTTATCAAAATGTTATGGTTGGGCCAAATTGCTGATTATATTTCCTTGCACTTGTAATGAAATGTGTAAGATAGATTTTGTGGGGTGGAACTTTCAGGAATTAATCCTGAGCACATGCACAAAACATTCGCAATTCATCTCATGTCTTAGTTTTTGGTGTAGGAGATGATTTCCTATTGCTAAATTTGTGAATGAATGAATGAAATCATCTCACTGGAATAAACAGGACTGGCCATCATGGCGACATGATTACCTTTGGTACAATAGGTTTTTTTCCCCCCTGTTTGTATGCAATCAGCCTAGTTGCTTGGCTACAAGTTTGTGTGCTTTAATGAAAAAAACTTAGACCACAGTTTGTGATTGAGTGTAGATTTAACCCAGGACTACTTCTAAATATAAATAAGTGTAGGCAGAGTTGAAGGCCACATTATATTACATAAATAAAAACTTCATGTTCTCCACCATAGACTTCATTTTCAAGCTCTGTTCCATGTTTTACTAAATGTAAAAAGAAACTATTTATAGTACAGCTTATCTTACTGGAAAATTGATTCCTGTACCTGTCTCATTCTTCTATGCAAGAATAAATGTATTGATGGTTTGATGATGAAGTTAAAAGTTAAGGCGCTGGCTTGGCAGATCTGCTCAGTGCAGTATTAAGCGGTATTATTCAATTATTTTGGGTGGTGGTAGAGCATTAATGCAGTTATTTCTCTGCAAAGTCTGTGGTGTTGACACGCATCAAAGCTTCAACAAGAAAGAAATGGTGGGTCAGTGTCAGCTGATACAGAGAACTTCAGAGGTCATTGTGTTTGTCTGTGTCTGAGGAATAGAGGAAATAAAGAATGATCGATCTGTCATCCTGCACATAATCATGCTTGCGATAATTGCGGTCTGGATGATTAACTCTATAATGGAGTAAACGTGTTCAGAGTCACACAGTCTTCATGATTTCACACAAGAGAAAGGATGTACAGGTCTTTGTAAACCATTCAAGCAGAGTTAAAATACCATATAGAGCAATGGTTGATAGTGGGTAAAGGAAGCAGCAGTAATAAATGGAGATTAATGCAGACATGGTTGATTTCTTTCTGGTTGCCAGAAGAGCTTTGTAAGTTTTTTTTTTTTTGGTGCGCTTGAAACAGTCCAAGTTTCTGCAGGACTCATTAGGCTTTACGCTTAGCAAAGTAGCTGTTTCAAATCATTCATTCATTTATTCATTCATTCATCGTCTTGCCCACTTTATTCCCTAATTCGGCGACACGGGGTCTGCTGTCGCCTATCCCAGCGCACATAGGGGCGATAGGCGGGGGTATACCCTGGACAGGTCGCCAGTCCATTGCAGGGCAACACATAGACAAACATTAGACAATTTAGAATCACCAATCAACTTAATCTGCATGTTTTTGTACTGCGGGAAGAAACCAGAGTACCCGGAGGATACCCACACAAGTGCGGAGAACAAACTCTGCACAGAAAAATCTCCGGCCTGGGAATCGAACCCGGGACCTTCTTGTTGTGAGGCTACCATGCTAACCACTACACCACCCCAGCCATTAGGGTTACACAAGCCAGTGTAGCTGTAGTGCCGGTCCCAAGCCTTGATAAATGGGAGGGTTGTGGCTGGATGCCCTTCCAAACACAACCCTCCCATTTATGTTATGTCACATTAGATTGTCAGTAACAATAATAGCGGTAAATGGGAGAAATGATTATTCATTTGGTTACTTAACACATTTTCTCTGTATCACGGTTCTTCTCATCACCAATCAAAAACATAGTTGACTTTGGAAATAGATTACGGCATACTTGGTTTGACTAGACTTAATTCTACAGCTTCAACATGATTGTCTATTAGGAGCGCTAATGGTGCCCATCAGCGTATATGGAAAATAGAGTGCAATCATTGCCTCTTAAATCTTCTCAATTGCAGAAGCAGGACTGATAGAGAATTAGGACAGTCATGTCCAAGAGCATATTTATAAGCAACTTTAGGCTCTACGTAATCTACAGAGAAAAAACAACAACATTGGGGCATTGCTGTTATATTTGGATAATCTGCCGTATGGTTGTTCTCTGATATCTCTAGTCACACACTGCAGTCAAAAAAGGTTGTTGTAACATGTTGAAATTGTAACTCAAGGTTTACAGTTGCACTGCATTTCTGGAGGTTGCCATTGTCAGGCCACATAACAATTGCATTTACCCACATAAAACTGACTGTAAATGTAAGTATTTCTGAATAAGAGCAGTTGGTATTTGTAAAGGCAGGGTTTTGTTTTCACATGTACAGCGAGACAATAAATGCTGCTTGTTAAACTTACAGCAGTTGGAAAGCTGTAAATTATTGATAAGTGTTGGATGTCGGCACAGAACTAACCAGGTTGAATGGAATGGAAACTCCTCCTCACATTAGCTGATTATTCCATTATGCAGATCAAGTCTGGCAATCGAGCCAAGCCGTTGCATATATTAGAGGAAGGAGAAGCAAGGTGGGAGTCATCGATCTTTCTTCTTTTCACCTGATCGATGGTCGGTCAGGTGAGGACGGCAAGGGAGCATGGTGCTGTTTGTGACTTACACTAGAGTTTTCAGTGATTCTGGAAAGTGGTTCCTTGTTGGAGTGATTTATATGCGAACTTTGACTCTTGTTGTTTTTTAATAGTAAAACGTGCTGTACTGACCTTTTACTGGCTCAGTTCATGCTGCACTATGAGAAACAGGATGCCACATTCCTGGTTGCCACCCAGCATTTGGTTGCCAAAACATTTACAATGTTTCTACTGTCTGTTGGGATTCAGTAAGCCTGTGTCCCAAGCTTCCACAGATTCCTGGTACTGGAAATTAACATGGTAGTTTCTGTTACAATAATTCCTCTTAGTATGATGTATCGAGCTGCTTTCCTGTTCATCACAATTGTAAAAAGTAGTTAATTAAGTTACAGAAGCCTCACCATCAATGAGGCATTTTGTCTTCCTGTTCTTTCTGCTGATCCGGCGAATTATTTGTTCTATGCAACACTTTGTGTGCAAATCCATATTTAAATCCATATTTAAGTGTCCAGTTGGATGAGCCGTTTCCCACTTTAGACACAAATTCCTGCTCTTGGATGAGGTGGTTTTGAGCGCCATAGTAGTAAAAAAAACTTCTTCAGGATTTCTGTAATCGTTGCAGGTTCAAATTCCTGGTTTTACAGCAGCATTCAAATACTTAATTATGTAACTACAACCAAAGTGTAAAACAAAAATTTTGCTTTATTGAAAAAAAATTGGAAAATTGGTCCTGGTGATCATGCACATAGGGTGCGAGGAAGTCTATCACAAGGCAGTATATTGGTAGAAGAATGCCGTGGATGGAGGTGTTGGTCAGGATGAAAAGAAGAAGACCAAGGAGGAGATTTATGGATGTGGTGAGGGATGAAAAGTTGGGATGAAAGAGGCAGATGTAGACGACATGGTAGTGTGGAGAAGAGAGATCCTCTGTGGCGACCACTAACGGGAGCAGCCGAAAGGAGAAGATTTAGAAAAAACAGTCAACCTGTAAATGTGAGACATCAGCATCTTAGAAGTCAGCGTTCACTTAAACAAACAAACAAGAGATTTGGTCATATTAAGTTTTGGTCATGTGGACTGAGCATTCCAATGATGGGTCATTTAGTAAAAACATCACGTTGATTGGTTCAAATTGCACGATTATACAAAATGCACAGGGGTTGCCATATCTGTTCTCTTGCTAGCGTTTGTCTCCACTATAAGTTCTTTCATAATTCTGTTGGAGTGCAAGTTTTGTGGAAACCACTGCAGTGTGAAAAGATAACCCTTAAATCACTGAGTGAGTCACTGCAGCCCTATAGTGAAGGCCTGTGATAAAGGGTATCAGCATTTATATAATGGCTGTGAGTGATCTATTACCGTACAGCCGAGTAAAGTGACATCCTGTTTTGCCTGTAATTACAAAAACTCAAAGGATCGACAGCATCTCGAATATTACAGGAAGCTGTGATAAATGTTATGTGCGTGTGTCTGGAAGCATATGTGTGTGTGTTTTGCACAAGATAGCGAAAAAAGCAAAGGGGTCCGTGACATTTTACTGGTGTCCATAGTCGTAAAGCATCCCTGGAAATGAGCAAGTCTGAACAAGGCAATGAGACAATTTCCAACAACACTTATTTTCCCGATTGATGGATTATTACAGACCTAAAGCTGAATATTAAATGTTGCATGTAAACTGGAATGTCAATGGGGAATGTTTGCCGGAAATTAGCGGGAAGTTTTTGAGTCCTTATAGCAGAAGTAAATGACTGTTTAGATTTTTCTTGACTAGTGTTAATATAATCGGGTGACGCGGTGGCATAGTGGATAGCATGGTCGCCTCATAATAAGAAGGTCCCGGGTTTGATTTCCAGGCTGGGGATCTGTCTGTGCGGAGTTTCTATGTTCTTGCGTGGGTTTCCCCCGGGTACTCTGGTTTCCTCCCACAGTCATGCATATTAGGTGGATTGGTGATTGTAAATTGTCCATAGGAGTGAATGTGTGTGTGAATGGTTGTTTGTAGGCGCCAGCAGACCCTTGTCATAAGAAAATGAATGAATGAATGTTAGTATTGACTGAAAAAAATGTTTGTGTGCTGCCATATGTGCTGGGTTTTTTTGCATACATAATCATGCATATAAACATGTTATCTATCCAGTTTAGTGTGTTCCAAGTTAAATGAAATCAAAACCTCGTTACTCAATTTAATTTATAAATATTGTGACTTAGATATTTTGCCGCTTATATAATTTTATTAGCTGCAAATATGTTTTATTTAACATTTATTATTAACCACCGAGTCTGATTGATACTGTGATTGTTAGCGGTCATTAATTTCCTATTTTCTGTTTTCTTAATAATACAGAAAACCCTCATCTGCAAGTCCATTTCAGGGCCACATAGACACATACAAACGTACACTCACTCTAATCAACCTACCATACATGTTTTTTGGACTGTGGGAGCCAAAATTGTAAATATAACCTGGCAAAAAGAGCTGGAAATGAATAGGACGAGTGCCTTTGTATGTAACAGTTCAGCCAAGGTTTCAAGCTGCTGGCTGTTTTTCCATTCGCGTTGGCTGGAAACACTCGAGTCCTTATTCTCTAGATTTCATGCCAATGACACTCTAAAAGCACATGACATGGCAACAAAGAGTGTATGTAAATTGTGGATTTAATTAAAAAAATAAAAGCAGTCACAGTACGATAACATTTCTCTGAGAGCTGCAATAGCAGATGTTTGTGTGTAATGGCATGGAACCTTATTCATTTGGGGTAAAGGACTATGAATGTTTTTCGTGCTAAAATAATAAGGCTATTATATATAATATAGAAAAATAAAGATAAGGAAACATATATACAGTTGTATGGGCGGCGCTGTGGTGTAGTGGATAGCACAGTCGCCTGACAACAAGAAGGTCCCGGGTTCGATCCCGGGCCGGGGATCTTTCTGTGCCGAGTTTGCATGTTTTCTCCGTGCTTGCGTGGCTTTTCTCCGGGTACTCCAGCTTTCTCCCACAGTCCAAAAACATGCAGATTAGGTGGATTGGTGATTCTAAATTGTCCATAGGAGGGAATGTGTGTGTGAATGGTTCTTCGTCTATGTGTTGCCCTGCGATGGACTGGCGTCCCGTCCAGGGTGTACCCCCGCCTCTTGCCCTATGTGCGCTGGGAAAGGCTCCATCAGACCCCCATGACCTTGAATTAGGGAATAAGCAGGTAAGAAGATGAATGAATGAATGAATGAATATCCAGTTGTGTGACACAATGTAAAGCGCATTTGTTGGGATTACTGTTTATAATGAAACCCACATACTGCAACAGCTTTTCCCAAAAACATAACTCGTGTCTGACTCTCGATTTGGGTATTTGCAGTGTAATTTTTTTAATAAAGCTTGTAGCTTCCCTGCAGGCACGCTCTCCTGGAAAATTGCTTTAAAATGAAGGTGACGCAAGTGTAAATCAAGGTTATATCTTTATATCTGTTATATCTTAAAATCTTTAATCAAATGTCAGTATTGGGGAAAATCATCCTGGTTTCAGTTTTGACTTTGGAATTATTGGCGATTAGTCTATTAATTTTATTTGGAGTAAGTAGGTTACAAACACAAATTACACTGCAAGCCATCTGCCTTTCAGTATATCAAATTCAAATTCATTTGTCACATACATATTCATAGAGAGTACAACCTGCAGTGAAATTTAGCTTTAAACGACTAACTTTTTTTTCCAGCTGCTCTCGTTAGAGGTCGCCCTAGTGGTTCACTCACGTGATCCACACATTCAACTTGTCAGGGTTTTATGCTGGATACCCTTCCTAACACAACCTTCCCATTTATCCGGGCTTGGAATCGGCACTAAGGCTACTCCCTAATGGCTGGGATTTTATGGCCAATTTAGACTCACCAATCCGCCTAATGTACATGTTTTTGGACAGTGGGAGGAAACCGGAGTACCCGGGGGAAACCCACGTCGTAACAACAAGATCCACTGTAACAACCCCTAATGGGAGCAGCCGATACATTACAGTGACTCGCTCTGGTTTTCTTCTTGTTTCTGGTTTTGAATCGGATGTTGAACCTATTTGCTAATGTAAATTACTGCAAGAAATCCATCCCCTGATTTTTTTCCCTGCAGTACTTCAGTGTACTTTATTGCAGTGTTTCTTTAAGACATTTGCTTGTGCGGTGTTGCAGACTCAAGGGATGTGTCCATTGTATCAGTTTGGATATAGTGGATCATCCTGCATTTCCAGAATTTTTCCAATGTCACTTATTCCTTTTCAGGATCTGCAGTAGTCTATTCCAGCTGTTATTGGATAAAAGGCAGGGTCCATCTTGAACAGATCGCCAGTCCATCGCAGGACCACATCGAACAAACAACACACAGTCGCGCCCACTCCTATGGGAAATTAATCGTACATAAGTTTTTGAACTCTTGTAGGAAACCAGAGTACCGGAAGTAAAACCATGCAAGCATGCAAACTCTACACAGAGATGCCCCTGTAGGAGATACTTCAAGTGAGGCAACAGGGCTAAGCACTGATCCACCTTGCTGCCCATTATTAACTTCAAACTTAACTTATTTTTTTCTCCTCATTAAATAATTTGATATCTAAATAAAATCCCTGTTTTTTGCATTACGTTATTTCTCCCATTTGCACAGCACAATATGTCTGTGGATTTTGCTTAAAGTGAAATTGTCCCCTCTTTCGGCTAGAACGGCAGAACATGAAGTTCCAGTCTATTATGTATGTCCTTTTTTCATACTCAGTAGTGCTTGTTCCTGCATAAAGTACCTGTGAGTGGGCCAAGCATTTTCACTATATTGCTGGTCTCACAGTGACTTTAGGTCAGCGACAGTGTCCCCAGCTTTAGAATAGAGCAGCACAAATGATCACAAATATAATTAACTACTTGTGCTGACAGATTCTTGAAGTAGACGCTAGTTTGCAAGAACAAACATTCTCATGTGTGGTGCGGTGGCGTAGTGGTTAGCACGGTCGCCTCATAACAAGGAGGTCCCGGCTTTGATTTCTGGGCTGGAGATGTTGTCGCTTGTGTGGGTTTCTTCAGGGTACTTTGGTTTCCTTCCACAGTACGAAAACAGGCAAATTAGGTGGATTTGCGATTCTAAACCTTTGTCTATGTGTTGCCCTGAGATGGACTGGCGACCCGTTCTGGGTGTATCCCTTGCCTCTCACCCTATGTGCGCTGGGATAGGAGACCCGCATGACCCCGAATTTGGGAATAAGCAGGTAGGAAGATGAATGAATGAATGAATGAATGAATGAACATTCTCATTCTCTGGTTAAGATTTTAATACAACTCAAATGTCTTAATCGAATATCGAGGAAGTTAAACAACAACTAAACATCACTGAAATGTTGCTATGCCTTTAGTTGTATTATGCTATGTATAGATACAGTGGTGTGAAAAAGTGTTGGCCCCCTTCCTGATTTCCAATCTTTTTGCATGTTTGTCACACTTTAATATTACAGATCATCAAACAAATTTAAATATTAGTCAAAGATAACATGAGTAAACATAAAACACAGTTTTGAAATGAAGGTTATTATTATTAAGGGAAAACAAAATCCAAAACTACATGGTCCTGTAAAAAAAAATTTGCCCCCCTGTTAAAACATAACTTGTGATAAACTTGGTTTATCACACCTGAGTTCAATTTGTCTAGCCACACTCAGGCCTGATTACTGCCACACCTGTTTGCAATCAAGAA
>JAOTRA010081636.1:0-12855 GCA_026260255.1 Pseudolaguvia tuberculata | reverse complement strand
GAGGAGGGACATGCAGTATATTGGTAGAAGAATGCTGAGGATGGAGGTGGCGGGCAGGAGGAAAAGAGGAAGACCAATGAGGAGGTTTATATATGTGGTGAGGGAAGATATGCAGGTAGTTGGGGTGAAAGAGGCAGATGTAGCGACAGGGTAGGGTGGAGAAGAGCGATCCGCTGTGGCGACCCCTAACGGGAGCAGCCGAAAGGAGAAGAAATATCCTATTTCGGATATTTTGAGTTTATTTTAGGAATATAATTAGAATAATAAATAAAGTATGCTGTGTGTGATGATTATTTTTTTTTTTTTGGTTTTTACTATTTTATCTTTGTGGTTGGATTAGACGTTCTGGAGAACCATGACGATGCTGATAAGCCTGACCGGAAACGAGCAAGGATGGAAAGCAATAACCAGGATGCGTCTCTCAAGGTGAGCTTAACGTTTGACTTAACATTACCTACTGTTAGAGTTTCTGTGTAAGTACACATCAGCGCCATCAATTTCCACTTATAGAGGCTTAATACAAACATAACTAGCATGGTAGTCGACTCCAATAGGTTAGAGAGAGCTGTCTTGCCCCAGCACTGGGGAAGAAATGACTCCGACACACAGGTGTACAAACAAACCCTTCCAGTTTCTCCAGAAGTATAGTGCTACATACATCATCACATAAGTACACAAAATAACAAAGTGCTACAGCACAAAGCTATGGACTAGAGAATGAGCGTCTTAGCAACATAAAGTGCAAGTAGGTGCAAACATTGCAAACAAACTGTACAAATACAAAATGAAACACTACATTAAATAGCACCCACCAGTTTTTGAGTAACGTTGTGCTGATAGAGGAAGAAATGTGCAAATGAGAAAGTAAGAGCAGTAAAGATTGTTGTGCAAGAGCAGCGTTAAAATGTCCTAAATATTAATACATAAAAGAATCAGAATATATTTACAGCATTTGGCAGATGCCCTTCTTGCAAATCCTGACCGACTTACATTTTCTATTTATTATACTAATGAGTGATTGGAAGTTAGGGCCTTGAGCAGGGGCCTACAGTTATGGCTTGGTGGAGCAGGGAATCAAATCCCGGTCTTTCTTGCATCAATCCAACACCTTAATCACCAAGTTATCACTTTCCCACCAAATATACATGAGGAAAACCGAGTAGGAAAAAGGAGGGCTGTGCAGTGGCGTAGTGGATAGCACGATCACAACAAGAAAGCTCCGGGTTCGAATCCAGGGGTGGGATCTTTCGTTGCGTAGTTTGCATGTTCTCCTCGTGCTTGCGAGGCTTACCTCCAGGTACTCCGGTTTCCTCCCACAGTCCAAAAATTAGGTTGATTGGTGATTCTAAATTGTCCATAGGAAAGTGTGTGTGAGGGATTGTATGTCTATGTGTGTTGCCCTACGATGGACTGACGATCCATTCAGGGTGTACCCCCGCCTCTTGCCTCTCCATGTGAGCTGGGATAGGCACCAGCAGACTCCCATCACCAGGTAAGAAGATGCATGAATGAATGAATAAATGGATTCCACTGCCTAATGGATTCCAGCAATCATGTTAAAATACATGATACTGTATGCGTTGTGAATGTAGCCTTAGTCCATGGGACGGACTGAAGTGTCCTAAAAGAGTGCTGATTTTAAATGTGTGTGTTTTGTGTTCTGAGCAAGCAGAAGAGTAAAATAGCTCAATAACTAACTTTGATATGGATCAGCCGCTCTGTACAAAGCCATTAATCAGCTAAGTCAAGAATTTAACAGCACTGTGGTGTAATACATGACATTTTGATATCCTTTGAATTAATAAACAATAAAAGAAAAATAGTAGTCTCATGATCGTTATCTTTGTGTGCTTGACAGAAAAGGTGTGGGATTGACTTGCCCTGACAAATAAACACACACACACACACACACACACACACACACACACACACACACACACACACACACACACACACACACACAGAGTTTGGCTTGAAAGCACTAGACCATGAGTCACGAAGCATGCAAGTATAAGCAGTAATAATTCCTGACCACTTTGCTTACTATTCTGGACATCTTGAAGTCTTTGAAAGCCAATATGTTCCCATGCTGCATTAGGGACGAGTACAGCTGAAAACTTATTCCAGTCTGTATGGAATCTAAAGCTGAAAATAAGTTCATGAAGCATAACAACGATCACAAAGAAGAATCGACCCAGAAATCAACAACAGAGCCAGTCCAATTGTTGAATGGTTCGATATTTCACTGACATTAATCCCTTTGAAATGATGTGCTATGATCTGAAGCAGCCTGCTCATATCAACAATATGCATTTATTAAAGAAGAAGAGGTCACAGTGTGCTCAGAAGTGAGTCAGTGCTGGTCAGTGGCTTCACAACATGTCTGGCTCTCTTTATTATTTACTCCATGTTAATGCTTGACATGCTTTTTCCATTCCTACACTTCAACTCGAAACATTAGCCCGTGTAACATGGTTTGGTTTTTTTGTTTTCATCAAATCTGACTTTGATATATGACGACTTGGCATAGATGAAGGCCAGATTACATTTTTACGAGTAGTTTATGGAAAATTTGCAGATTGATCTGCTTTTATTTTAAATCGATCCAAATTTGATGAGAGCATGAAACAAGACCGTAAGAATAGATATGTTGTGATAGATATGCAATTCTTTCCTCATGTGGGTACCTGTCTGGTGCTTTCCAGGTAATGCTAATGTCCATAAGCCAGTCCATTTGCCAGAGATTGGACAACATCGAGACGAAACTGCAGGTCCTGGAATCCACATGTCGGGCCGTGGAGGAAAAGTTTGACAATGTGATGGGGAAAATTCCTGGGGCAATTCAGGTGCCAATGGTGGCCGGATCACCTTTCGGTGCCACACAGACATGTGACAAGGTTCGATGGTGAGTGAAGTGTAGATATGATCTTATATGGTGAGAGAACATAACTCAAGTTTCACTAACAGCTTCCTGATGGTTGTGTCTTTAGTGTGGTGCCACAGACAAACGTGGTAATGAGCAGTGAACGTCCCAAACAAGGCCAAGAGGAGCCTCTTACTCGCACCACAGACTCGTTGGAGAATCTTCTCAGCAAGTAAGACTCTTGAGGTTGCTGTTCTTTGCATTTACACTATGTAGATGTAGAAAGTATTGGGACACCTGATTATTTTATTCATATGCGTTTTTTATGCTTTTATTTCTATAATAATACATACACCAGTAAAAGCCTCCACCCTTTTAGAAATGGGTTTTCACTAGATAGTACAATGTGATTGTGTAGAATTACTTATTAATCTGCAGTAGAATTAGCGAGATCACTGTGTTAATGAAAGGGGGGCAGTCAAATCTAGTTCCAGTACACAACAGTGCCTAAAACTCAGTTCCTGGAGGACCGGTGTCTCATTAATTAGGGTTGGACACCTCTGCTACAGCAAATCTAACATACCATGTCTTTATGGAGCACAGGGACTTTATGCACATAGGCATTGTCAAGCTGGAACAGTAAAGAGACATTCTTGACTGAATGTCTGAGTTTTGCTTTATTTGCTGCAATTGTGGGGATGACATGATTGTTGGTGTCCACAAATATTTGGCTATATAATGTATAGCATGTTTTTTTATACTTTTTACTAAAGCAAAGCATCTAAACCAGAAACTAAAGTTGGTAAAGATTGTGGTTTAATTCGGAAGGTTCTCAAAACAAGGTTGACTAATATTTGATGTTTAGATATTAATTAATATCCTAGGTCATTTCAGCACACCAATTGTACTCAGGCTCTTACACACTATTTTTTGTAATACGTTTAGTGAATCAGTAACAACTGAATATTTGGCTGACAGTACGGTTGGCAGAGGGAAGCACAAAACAATCGTCTTAAAGGTGCCGGGAACTGAAGAGAGTCAGGACGATCAGGAGAGTGGATCGGATGCCAGTGACTCTGTGTCCAATAGTGGTCAATCCTCAGGGCAAAACTCCAACAACATCACACTCATCACTCTTAACTCAGAAGGTGAGATGCTGCATTTAGACAACAGTAAGAAAATGAACCAGAGCTTTGTATTCTTTACCTGATCTGGTTTAGGTTGTTCTATATGTGCTACATGGTGCGTAGGACATGGGTTCCGTTCGAAATTGTATATTAATTAAATTTGTACTTGATTTCCTTATGTATTTCTGACTGGTGATGAAATGTATTGTTACAGGTAGTCGAAAGAAATATTTATTCTTTAATTCGTGGTCACAAGGGTCTGCTGGAGCCTATCCCAGCTCACATGGGCAAGATGCAGGAGTACCCCCAGATCAGGTCATTAGTCCATTGCAGGGCCACACAAAGACAAACCACCACACACACACACACACACACACACACACACACACCCATGCACTCCTATGGGCAATTTAGAATCACCAAATATGTACAATATTTGTTTTTGGGCGGTGGGAGGGAACCAGAGTACCCAGAGGAAACCCACGCAAGCACAGGGAGAACATGCAAACTCTGCATAGAAAGAGCCACTGCGCCGTCCATATTTTGATATTGACATCTGAAAAATGATGTTACAGCAGCGCAAATTTAAAGTGAAGCAAAGATAAATTCTTTTAAACAAACTGAGCGCTTGAAACTATTTTTTAAAAATAAACTCATGGGAAAGTAATTCAATGTTCATTGTATGCGTTTTTAATCCTGGAAGCT
This sequence comes from Pseudolaguvia tuberculata, assembly GCA_026260255.1. Classification (NCBI taxonomy): domain Eukaryota; kingdom Metazoa; phylum Chordata; class Actinopteri; order Siluriformes; family Sisoridae; genus Pseudolaguvia; species Pseudolaguvia tuberculata. The sequence goes on along the minus strand of JAOTRA010081636.1, from coordinate 8,160 downwards.
GAACATTATGCGAGAACTTTTTGACTGCCGGATGCAGATATACTGCTCACCAAACATATCACAAATATAGCAAACCTGCATATCGCAACAAATGGGTGGTGTAATACTTAAATATAATAAAGTATGGTCGATGTGGTTAGTAAAACATCTGGCACGCGGATGTTAGTTTGGATATGTCTGCGCGTGCTTTAACACAAGATACCCATGGTGCTTTGGGTTAATCTTGATAAGCCAGAGTTACACGCAAACGACTGGCAAGGATTTAGAAGCACATAGACAATATGGCAGTTTTTCAAGTGGCAACATGAAGGGGAAACGCTACAGCTCTTTACAGACACCACAAAACCAAACACAATGTTTTTATCAGCTTTGCCTGTCAGAAACATCTTTACACCCAGGTAAATGTCTAATGAAATATTGTATTGCACATCAAATATTTAGCTGTGTGTGTGTGCGCGTGCGCGTGTTTGTGTTTATTTGTGTGACCATACAAATAATAAAAGTATCGGTAAATTAGTCCACTGGAAAAAGAACTAAAACTAGGTTTAGGTGTGTGAATTATAAACAGTTTTAGCGATTCTGAGCATTTAGAGTCTGTTGTATCCTTCTAGCTCAGGATTAGCTCCAGCTAACAAGGCTGGTTCTGATTGAAAGTCGTCTGTTTCTGCTTTTATTATTTGCTCTGCACTTCCCAGCCATTCCTGTGTGTGTATCCTGTTACTTGAAGCTGTGAATTTTCATGATTGTATGTTTGAGATGCTTCAGGGTACCATGTGTTTTTATTTATTTATTTTCATATTTTTGTTCTTCTTCCACATGTCTTTCTTGCTTTGGTCATTATCAGTCCCAGCAGCTGTCTTTATATCTGTCAACAGCACTCCCTTCACTTAGTGCTCAGACATCTCTGAGCTTTTTACTGATTTTATTTCGGACTCATTGGTCAAACCGAATCTTTTCTTCTACTTCTCATCTGTTTTTGTTTCTGCAGCATCGTTTGAGAATAATCTATAAGATTTAGGTGCAATAGGCTGTAGGCAAGACTTTTCAATGGACATTTATCACCCGAACCCCACACTTTTATCATACATGTCTTATTCATTCATTCATTTTCTTACCCGCTTATTCCCTAATTTGGGGTCACGGGGGTCTGCTGCGACTATCCCAGCACAAATAGGACAGTTTGCTAGTCCATCGCAGAGCAACACATGGACAATTTAGAATCATCAATCGGCCGAATTTGCATGTTTTTGGACTGTGGGAGGAAATCTGAGTACCCTGAGGAAACACACGCAAGCGCGGGGAGAACATGCAAACTCACTCAGAACTCGCACAGAAAGATCCCCGGCCCGGGGTTTAAATATTTTTGTTGTGAGGTGACTAACTAGCCTCAGGTCTGTTTTATGCTTCACTTGAAGAGGTAGCATTTGCCACCAGGGGGCAGTTTTGTATCAGATCCTTAGAGTTTGGAGAGCCACAGATTTTCCTATAATTGGGTTGGGAGTTCAAAGATACATTTGCAATTTTTAGTACAAACTCATTTCTTTAGACTTTCACTTGCCTGCCAGTCAGGAAATGTCCTTCAGTACGTAGCAAGTCAAAGACACAGAGACTAAATAAACAATTACTACAATTATGTATTATAAACAGTAAATCGAGTAAACTATCCCACCTGATATAGAACATTGTAGAAAAATAAACAATCCGATTTAATACCTTGATCTACCCCCCTCCTACATTTCTACCCAATTATGTGTCCTGGACTACCAACATGCCTGTGTTAATTACTTGGGTCATGTGGTTTATTGCAGGAATAAACACATTGCTGCTTCCCTATAGAACGGTCATGTTTATTTAATGAAAAAAATAAAGATGCTTTATTCCACTGTTCTTTTGTCTCTATGGCCATTTCTCACTGGGACAAGAACCTTGTTGCTAGATGTTGAATTGGCAGCTTTGACAGTATGGTTTGATAAACCCACTCAACCTCATTTCTGATTTTTATAGTAAACACTCGTACAGAGAACTAGTGAGTTTCCCTATGAGAAGTGAATGGTTGCATGTGCTAGTCTCACAGGCAGCGATAAATCTATTATATGACATTTCCAACACAGTCTTTAGGAAGGAGAGCTGGAATTTTATCTTAACGTCGATAAAATGAAACTAAAGGTACTGGAAAGAAACCACAGTTTAAAGTTTCTGTAATGTAGAGGTTGTAACGTGACTAAACTTGGTCATGTAATTGTGGCTATAGATGAGAAAATACATCACTCGTTGTTAGCAAACACTAATAGTTGAAGTTTTCTCTGGGATGAGTGAATTAATACTTTTGTTATAATAAAATGATTTTATAAAAATGTGTTATACTTGACTTAGTAAGTGTAGATGGTCTTGAAAGTAAGCATTTGTTTGTGAGAGTGTGTGTGTGTGTGTGTGTGTGTGTGTGTGTGTGTGTGTGTGTGTGTCCCCGAAAATTCATTCATTCATCTTCTTACCCGCTTATTCCCTAATTCAGGGTCATGGGGGTCACACACACATTCACTCCTATGGACAATTTAGAATCACCAATCGACCTAATCTGCATGTTTTTGCACTGTTGGAGGAAACCGGAGTACCCGGAGGAAACTCAAGCAAGCCCTGGGAGAACATGCAAATTCCACACAGAAAGATCTGCTCCCCGGTAATCGAACCCGGGGCCTTCTTTTGTGAGGCGACCGTGCTATCCACGACACCACCGTGCCGCCCTGTGTCAAATCAGATGAGACAAAATTAGTTGGCTTTTCCAATTAAAGTGACAGCCGGTCATTCTGAAAAAAACTTTATTTTTAATAATTTGTGAATCCAGTAAAAACCAGCTCTGATTCTTACATTATTACTGCTAATTACTTTCAAACATTTTATTATGTAATATAATTGGATTGCTCATAATAGTAATTGTATATTTGTTAGTCTGATGTGGTTCTTTTGCCTAGTCATAGGCAATAAACATTTTATTGACAAAAGTTAAAAACATGAAATGACTGTAAATGCATTTTATTGCTATTGTGATTGTTTTGTAGCCTTTTTTTAATAGGCCTTGTTTCCCGAAAAAGAAGGAGGGGATTGTTTTTCTGATTTATATTTATCATCCTAAATGGTGTTTTTTGTTTAAAAGTAAACACATGGGGCTTATGCTGCTTTATGTTATTTGTATGTTTGTGTAGAGGACTATCCTGCAGGAACATGGCTCGGAGATGAAAATAACCCAGAAATGCGTGTGCGCTGTCCTGTGTCTCCAAGCGACATGCTGCACATCAGCACTAACTGCCGCACCCCAGAGAAGATGGCGCTCACGCTGCTGGATTATCTGTTCCACCGGGAGGTTCAGGCTGTTTCTAACCTGTCTGGCCAAGGAAAGCATGGCAAGAAGCAGCTGGACCCCCTCATGATCTACGGTGTTCGTTGTGAGTCTATTTCCGATAAAGTCATTCACACACACATCAGCACAACTGGAGCCGTTATACACTCGAGTTCGAAATTACTTTGTAAAAGCACTAGTCTGGATTTGCCATTATTTACTTTTCTTGGTTTCTTTTTGTTGCTGGACTGCTGATGTCTTGTCTTTATTTTGGTTGGACAAATTAATTGTCATAACCAACACAACACTGACTGCGTTCCTGCGTATAGTTTTTATGGGCAAAAGCTTGTGGACATCATACCAGTGCTCTCACATAACGGTTACCACAAAGTTTCCAAAAACCCTCCGTTGTTTTGAAGGTCTTTATATGTTGTGATATATTTAAATAATCCCAAAAAGCCCCCGAGCTTTATGATAACACTGTATAAGTGAAAGAACACTGCGCAGAACACCTCACCTCGGAAGTCAATCAAATTCATTAATTCTGAAAAAATGTATGTCTAAAGGTTATTGTAATAGTAGACTAAATCTGGAATCGAATATTCAGAATACACACATGGAGTAGGGTGATTATCCGCTCTGTTGTATGAGGTATTTTAATATTTTTATTTTTCATAGTCAGTCTTTCTCATAGTCAGATGTAGAGGACAGGGTAGTGTGGAGAAGAGCCATCCGCTGTGGCGACCCCTAACGGGAGCAGCTGAAAGGAGAAGAAGAAGAAGTCTTTCTCATAGTCTTTGTTGATTGATTGTCTTTGTTTAAAAAATATTGAAGAGAGCTAAAGAAACCATGTTATTGTTATATATCTATATCTAAACAGTACTTAAAGTGTGCCAAGCTGCCACTGTTGGGCCACTGAGCAAAGCCCTTCACCACCAATTTGTTAAGATAAGAGTGTCTGCCAAACCCGAGTTGACCCCTAATATGAATGGTGGGTCTGCTGTGTCATTACTTTTATCTGTAAAGTGTATATGTAGTTTACCTAAACCTGAAAATTTTAGTATAGCAATCAAGTTTATGGACATACATCTGTTTGTATAATACAAACAGATACAATATACAATATATGCAAACCCGATTGAAAAAAAAAGTTGGGATACTGTAAAAATTGTGAATAAAAACAGAGCACAATAATATGGAAGTTTCAAGTATTAATATTTTATTCAGAATACAACATAGATAAGATATCAAATGTTTAGACTGAGAAAATCATTTTAAGGGAAAAATAAGTTGGTTTTAAATTTCCTGGCATCAACACCTCTCAAAAAAGTTGGGACAAGGCCTTGTTTTAAACTGTGTGGAATCCCCTCTTCCACATGCACTCATGCAACCCCATACCATCACAGATGCAGGCGTCTGAACTGAGCGCTAATAACAACTTGGGTTGTCCTTATCCTATTTAGTCTGGATGACACGCCGTCTCAGTTTCCCAAAAGGAACGTCCAATTTTGATTTGTCTGACCATAGAACAGTTTAATATTTTAAATGAGCCCTGACCCAGAGAAAATGTCTGCGCTTCTGGATTATGTTTAGATATGGCTACTTTTTTGACCTTTAGAGTTAAAGCAGGCAACAACGAATGGCACGGTGGATTGTGTTCACCGACAATGTTTTCTGGAAGTAACCAGAGCCCATGGTGTGCTTTCCATTACAGTAGCATCCTGTATTTGATGCACTGCCCGAAGATCACGGACATCCAGTGTGGTCCTCCAGCCGTGACCTTAACGCACAGAGATTGTTCCAGATTCTCTGAATCTTTGGATGATATTTTGCACTGTAGACCAGGATAACTTCAAACTCTCTGCAATTTTTCTCTGAGAAACTCCTTTCTGATATTTGTTGCTGCAGCATTGGGGGAATTGATGATCCTCTGCCCATCTTGATTTCTGAGAGACGCTGCTACTCTGAGAGGCTGTTTTTATACCCAATCATGTTGCCAATTGACCTAATAAGTTGCAAATTGGTCCTCCAGCTGATTCTTATATGTACATTTAACTTTTCCAGCCTCCTATTGATACCTGTCCAAACTTTTTTTGAATGTGTATCTCTCATGAAATCCAAAATGAGCCAATATTTGGCATGACATTTCAAAATGTCTCACTTTCAACATATGATGTTATCTATATTTTATTCTGATTTTAAATATTGAAATTTGAAACTTCCACTTCATTGCATTCTGTTTTTTATTCATTTTTTATTTATGTGTCCCACCTTTTTTGGAATTTGGTTTGTATGCTGAATTAAAGAGAATCGCTGTGCTTATAGAATCGCTGTGGATTATAAAGAAACTCTCAGGCATTATGAAATGTACTAAAATGTTACTTGACCATTTATTTACACTGAGATATTTGTTAAATATGTTATCCTTAAGCCAGTCTGCTCTGTTCTGTCTCATCTCTCGCACAAAGTATTCGAACACAAAAGTTCAAGCCCACAAGTTAAGCACGTGAAGCCATCCATCATAAACCTATGAACTTGTAGTACAGTCAGCATGGAAGTTCTTTTGTTTTTCTCTCCTTAAGGCAGGTTATAACCGCATGAAGTCAATCTTCATTCCCTTTTTTTGCTGTGATACGGTACAGACTCGATGCCTGAGGAAATCCGGAGCAGTGTTCTCAGAGATCGTGTGTCACAGAATGAGTAATGCACTAATGATTTTGAATAGAAGACTGTGATAAATGATGAGCGCGCTGTTTTCAGTCATGACCTTTTTCAGAAATATGCTTTAATATGGTACAGTTGGCTTAAACCGAAATCTTTTTCTACGATAAATCTATGTAAAGAACACTAAAAGCTATCCGCTAAGGATGACAAGGTCTCATGCATAAAACTCATTCTAAAACGTTCATGACATGTTTTTTTCTAGATACCTAGCAGCTAAGCACGCATGTTTATATTCACAGTGAATATGTGTATGTATAAAGGAGATGAATCGTATGGAATGTTGCAATCAAAGCACCTTGAGTAGATACAGACACATTTGCTAAAGCATGTCATAGTTTGGAGTAGTGATAGCTAGTTTGTACAGCTTTGCCACACCCACACACATTCATCCACTCTAGGGCTGTGCAATATATATCGTTTCAGCATCAACATGTCAATGTGTGTATCCACAGTAGTCTCACTGCAGGATGTGCAATCTGAAAGTGGGGTTCATAGTCGACTGGAGACTACACTGCAGAATGGACTTGGTAATTGGTTGTAACTTGGTAATTGGTTGTAACTATATTTACGGCTTTTTGATTTGCTCTGTGGCAATACTTTGGAGGTAGATACGAGATTGTTGGTCAGGTGCATCGTTAATCATTACTTGAATTCTTAGCACATAGAGACTATGATTTTTGTATTGTAGGTCATCTCTTCCACAAGTTTACCATCACAGAGTCAGATTGGTACCGGATCAAACAGAGCATCGACTCCAAGTGTCGCACAGCCTGGAGACGGAAACAGCGTGGTCAGAGCCTGGCCGTCAAAAGCTTCTCCCGCAGGGTACCGGCCGCCCGCACTGCCTCAGGTAACAGAGCTATGACTCGGGTATTTTGAACATTGAAAGAGATTGTAGTCTATTGTCTGTTAGTATCTGTGTGTTAGGCTCAGCTGTTCTGCACCATTAAGAGAAGCTTCAAACTTTGTGCGAGTCAGCAGGGTTTTTGAAACAGATGGTTGTAATCTGGGTCTAATGCTTCTCTTCCTATTTCTTCCTTTTTGAGATCTGTGGGCTACCACTTCTGACCTGCTGGCACATATCCAAAAATCTTGTTAAAGCCCACCAGAGTGGCCTGTAAATACAACCCCCTCCTACGCACACACACCCTACACAGCTAGCTATCTGTACTCCCTTGGAAACTTTGTACTCTTCCATCAAAGCAACTAGACATGTAATGATGCAATATAGATTTGCAATGATGAAGGAGACATGGCATTTAATGTGTATTTTGCTTTTTGATTTTATATACTGTATAATATAAAAATCAGAGACAAAACACATGTGATTTATGGTAAATGTTATCATAATGGTATCAATGTTTTAGTGAAATATTTCACAATTTGTACCATGACCCCAAATTAGGGAATAAACGGGTAATGAAGGAATGAATTTGTATGTCAAGCTGCAATGTCAAAATGGCAAATATACAATTCCTAGCTAAATATTTAGTTGGACCGCCTTTAGCTTTGATTACGGCACGCATTTGCTGTGGCATTGTTTCAATAAGCTTCTGCAATGTTAGAAGATTTATTTCCATCCAGTGTTGTATTCATTTTTCACCATGATCTTGCATTGATGATGGTAGAGTCTGACTGCTGCACAAAGCCTTCTCCAGCACATCCCAAACATTATCTATGGAATTAAAGTCTGGACTGATGGCCAAACAATGTGTGAAAATGATGTCTCATTTGATTTGAACCACTGAACCACTCTTTTACAAATTGAGCCCAATGAATCCTGGCATTCTCATCTTGGAATATGCCCATGCCATCAAGAAAAAAATCCATTGATGGAATAACCTGGTCATTCAGTAGATTCAGGTAGTCAGCTGACCTCATTCTTTGTGCACATACTGTTGCTGAACCTAGAACTGAGCAACTGCAGCAACCTATTTGCTTCGTGAAATCCAGTTGTGACTTTTGTTTTTTGGCCCTGCAGTATAATATGTACAAAGTTTGTTTATACTACCCGTAACCATACTACTTCTTCTCCTTTCGGCTGCTCCTGTTAGGGGTCGCCACAGCGGATCATTCTTCTCCACACTACCCTGTCCGCTACA
>JAOTRA010081628.1:0-12856 GCA_026260255.1 Pseudolaguvia tuberculata | reverse complement strand
GCATTTAAGGCAGATTTTTTATTTTATTTACTTTATTTACTTATTTACTTGCAAACATCAGCTAGTTTCCTGCCTCAAAAAAAAAATGAAAATGGGTTGAAACGAGATTGTGTTTATCATTTATTCTATGTGTTCAATGTTTATGTCTGGTCATGTGATTCTCCTGTCCAGGTTCCCTATCTCTATTGGTTTATTTGGGTCTTGTGCATGCATACCCATTTGTTTCAAGTCTGTCTCTGAATTGCATTGTAGTGTATCACAGTTGGTATGTCAGGTCAAGTCTTAGTTTCTTAGAGGTTCAGGTCCTTCTGTTTCATGGCATGTCTGATTTAAATTTAATTACTACTACTACTACCAAGATTCTGTGAATTAACTACACAATTGAAAATAAATAAATAGTAATTATTTCGCAGTTGTCTAAATTCTTAGCCAATGTATCCAGGCATATTGAGAAGAAGTCAGTGTGAAGGTTTTATTTCAGACAAGTAGAACAAACATCTGAGTAGAGTGAACACCAAGTTCAACTGATTATTAACCAAGATGGAATTAGGCGTGGATCTTGTTTGACTGTAGATAAAAACCTGCATCCACACTGGGGCTATCCAGAATTTAAAATTTAGAGCAAAATGTCAGCTAACATGCCTTTTTGTTATGATACCTGGTAATAATAATGATAATAATAATGATAATGACACACTGAGTTTGACTGGCGACCCGTCCAGGGTGTACACTTGCCCATATGTGTGCTGGGATAGGCGCAGCAGACCCCGTGACCCCGAATTCGGGAATAAGCGGGTAAGAAGATGAATGAATGAATGAATGAATGAATGAATGAATGAATGAAAGAATAATGATAATGATGAGGAGTAGTCTGAAATGGACTGGCAACCCGTCCAGGTTGTACCCCTGCCTCTCGCCCTATGTGTGCTGAAAAAAGGCGCAGCAGACCCCTGTGACCTCGAATTCGGGAATAAGCGAAGATGAATGAATGAATGAGTGAGTAGTAGTAGTGTTTTTACAATATCGAAATAATAATTTGTTTAAAATGTAAGGAAGTGATGCTGACAAGCTCATGATTAGATTTGTTCCAGTATTATAAGCTCTATTGAGTTCAATTAAATGAGATCAAACAAAAATGAACATCTAATAATATCTTTTTCAAAAACACTTTACATCCTTAATAATGAAACTGACTGCCCTTATATTGTAATAAACACAAAACAACCTTTTTCAGATTACAATGTCTGGTAGAATATCACTGGTGTCTTGACTATGTCTACAGTATGTATACAGCTAATTTGTAGGTCATTATTAGATATATTTATTTTCATTTGATATAATTAATTAAACTGAATGGAGCTGAAAATAGTGAACTAATGCAATCATTATCTTGACAGCTAATTATGTACATTTTAAAAAAAATTATTAGCAGTAGTATTATGTTTACTTGTGAAATAAAAATATATCTATTCTTGCACTGGTAAAAGTCACAATTTCAATCAGTAGCTACCTACTGAAGAGATTGTTGTAATAATGAATTGCTTATTAATTGGTCATATTGATCTGTGTTGTATTCTGAATAAAATATTGAAATTTGACACTTCACATCATTACATTCTGTTTTTATTTACAATTTGTACTTTTTTTGTATACCAGAAATCTGTCCACCACGTTGCAAGAGTCTTTTATAAATCAGCTAAAACTAATCTTTATTAATTTGAGACAACAATAAAATTACTATATTACGAAAGGTTTGTGGTCACCTGATTCATATGTGGTTTCTCTCTAACCTGTTGCTACAAATATGGAACCCACAGTTGTCTAGCATCTTTGTATATGTTGTAGCATTACATTATTCCTTTACTAGAACTAAGAGACTCCAACACTGTTCCAGCATAACAATGACCTTGAGCACAAGTTCCATTATCACATGCTGTGTTATTCATTTATCTTCTAGTCCGCTTGTTCCCTAATTTAGAGTCACGGGGGTTTGCTCGAGCCCATAACAGTTCACATAGATGAATACACCCTGGGCAATCGCCAGTCCATCAAAACACTGGAATCAAACATGGAGCCGAATTAGCTGTGAGGAGGAGGTGCTAACCACTACACCACCACGCTACCTCTGGTTTGCTATTATTAAAGTGAAAAAAGTACTGATCTTACCCCCACTTAACACCTTTGGGATGAACTGGAATGTCGACTGCACCCCAGATCGCCTTACCTGACACTAATGTTTGATCCTACCGAAACTGTTGGAGCTGATAGAGATTGGACTGGAAGGTACAACTGTAAGAGTGAAGCTTCATCAAATAGCAAAATACATCACGTTTGTGATGCTCAAGTGAAGAAAAACTTTTAGCAATATAGTGTATGTTAAGCAAAAACATTATTTCCTACAAATATTGTATATGCAAGAGGAACATACTTTAGGAAAACAAACTCAGCTGGTCCACAATGAAGACAAGATGTTAATAATAATAAGATGTTAATAATAAGACAAAGTTAATAATAAGAGCTGTCGGGGTTGAAATGTGACAACAGAACAGTGGAAACAATAGGTTATGAAAAATCAAAATCACAAAAAGCAGAAAAACAAAAGGTAAAGAGTGTGATCTTGTTAACAAGTGTTATGATGTGGTGATTCTGTGATAATATATCTTTTAACAAAATTAACAAATTTTTGCTATGCGTGATTTTCATACATTTTTCAAACAATATGTATATACAAACTGTATTCAGCTAGAATTTAGTCGGAATACGGACAACATGGATTTTAATTTACATTTGAATATGTAAACATAAGATATTTCTTCCCTCCTGTCGTTAAGGAAAGTTTGATTTTTGTGTCAGTCGAGAGACTATGTAAGATTCTCAAGTCAGAGCAGATAAACGACACTGTGTAAAAAATATTGCATCTTATTAAGAAAACAAAATGACATTACTTATGCATAACTTGTGTATGCTGATGTTTACATGCAATCCTGATTTAAGCAATATTGGAGAAAAATTTTCAATGGTGGAACACATTTGCCAAGCGAAAGCTGATTTACATTTAAAAATGATTGTGAGACAAAGACGTGGTTCAAATCAGTGTTAGTGTAGCTTTGGGGCTTCGTCAGCACATCCATCTAAAATAGCAGCAAGGAATCTGACGGAATGTTAAGTAATTTGCTGGATTATCGCAATTCAGGGACCATTTGTCTTAGTCATGCTACCAGAAATAGATACAATTGATGTAAAAAAATGTGGATGAAAAAGATAGAGGTTATGAAAGTTTTAGCATATGGCAAAGGCTTGAAGCTTTCTGGTGGTGAGTTGAGAAAGAGGTGAGGTACTCGGAGAGGTGGGGTGTCTTGACATTTGCTGGAACACTAAAAGCTGACATTACAATGCAAGCTGATGGTTCTTCACAAAAAATAGATTAAATAAGCCTTGCACAAGGTCAGAAAAGAAAGTGTCATTCGAAAGCCTAAACAGCTAGTGAAATGCTACAAAGATGAGAGTTCTTTTTAAATGCAAATCTCTTTCGCATCTATTACATTTTGTGTTGAAACTACAGCACCATGGGCTGATCGGAAATGTCATTGAATAAAACTGCCCTGTCAGAGCAAGAGAAAAGTACAGGATACTGATGAGTTATTTGATGTAAAAAGGCTGCAATTCAAATGCAATGCTTTTAAGCTCTGGTCAAACAGATATCGTCCTATATACAGAATCACCATTCAAACTTGCAAGAGCAGGGATCTCAGGAGTTTGGGCATCCAGATTTTAGATTTTGGTAGATTTGCCTGAAATGCAGAAATTATGTTGAATATCGTGAATTGTAAAGGACACAAAGGGGATGGAATTTTGTCACATACAGGATCATACACAGTACAACATATAGTGAAATGTTTTCCTTGCATATCCCCATCTTTTTAGTAAGTTGGGGGTCAGAGCACAGTGTCAGCTATTGTACAGGACCCATGGAACAGGAAGGGTTATGGGTCTTGCTCAAGGACCAAACAGTGGCAGACCCAACGGGTCTTCTTTGGTGGTGGTGGGGCTTGAACGATCAACAAGTCGGTACCATAACCATTTCAGCCACCACTGCTGCCAAACAACAATCAAAAATATTTTTCAATACATGTTTAACAATGACAGACAGGACAATGTTGAAATAATTGCTGAAAAACAGATCCGGAGAATCGCAGATCAGAAACGCTATCATTTTATCACCCTGTATTAATGTGCATTTGAAAGTATCATATAAGAAACAAATGAGTAAAATGGCAAAACATTTAATATTACACAAAAATTATGCTTGGTTTTTAAATTAAAAATGGCAGGTAAAAAAGCATTTGCTGAATAAATTCCTACGTAGCAAATATTAAATCCACATGAGTAATCCGTGTTTCCGCTAATAGTGACTTTCCAGTTACACGGTCGCTTGCAGGTTTGTTTAAAAAGCTGAACTGCTCAGACATTTATTACGTGCCCAATGTTTACTAATAGAATTCTGTCTCTATGCTTGCTTTGTTGTTTACTCAGAATATATTCTGATATAGCACACATTAAACCCATGTGACTATCAGTTTCCACTCTATTATGCTTGCCTTATTTTATTTTGTGTTGATAACCAATTTACCAATATAATATCAGCTGCTTGAACCACTTGATGAAAATGTTCCTAATTTGCATTTGTTTGTCTGGGAAAGATTCGCTTCACATTAGAATGAAAACCAGGCTACTGACAAACATTGGGTGAAATTGCTATTAATAATATGCATATTCGAAAGTAAAAGTATGCGATTTTAAAAGTGGCTCGCCGATGTCCGAAATGTAACATAATCTAATACAATTACTTACTTAATATAATTAATAACTATGTTTGAGAAAGAATGCAAAAGCATTGAAATATGTAAGGTGGGGCAGTGGTGGCTCAAATTGTTATGGTGCTGAGAGAACAGGAAGGGCTCAAAGAAGACCTGGGTTCAAAACTCATATGTGAAGAAAAACATCTTACTATATTTTGTACAGTGTATAATCAAGCATGTGACAAATCAAACCGAAAGGCAATGGAATAGAAACAGTAACCCAGGCATGTCCAACTGTTAATTTTTCGAGCCCTGAAGAGTATCCGGACACTACTAAACTGTCTGCTTCTATAACTCCATTACTTTATAGTGCTATGTGGAAATTCAATTATCACCACTACCGCCTATCTGATTTAATAATGAAGCACCTTCTCTAAAATATTCAGCAGAAGTGATGCTGTGTCAGAGTCAGGGCAAAGAAAATTGGAATTCAGGACAACACTCCGTTGAAACGTGTCTAAACAGGAAGGTGAGGATGTCCTTTTGTTCGGCCTTACATCAACTACACCTGGGAGACGTGTCCACAAATCACAAATCTTATAGCCTGTGATATAACTGGCACAAACAGCAGCACGTCTCAACAAATCTAATTATTCTTCATCATTTCGGGGACGGTTTATAATCCACCATGGCTGGCCGACAAATGAAGACGAGATCCACGGTTGTCAATAATAGGTGGTGTCGGGGGCAGGATATGACAACATGACCGTAGAAACAATGAGCTATGGACAATATTAGCGCAATAGCCTGAGAGAATCTGAATTAATTGAAATGATAAGCACAGCAAGAAAAGGACAACAACATGGTCTCATTAGCAACGGTTTACCAACATATGACACTGGTGTAGTCTTCGCTGATATGTTGATTTATGATCAGTTACAAATTTTTGTTTTGAAACAACATATATTACTTTTACTCTCAGTAAGTATTAATGACATGAATGTTGAGGTAAGGACATCAGGCAGGTTGTCAAGAGTTCAGTTTATTGGGGCTGAGCCAGAGTCAGTGCTTTGTGTAGGACACTGAAATGTACATACCAGCCAAAATACAACTGGTCTTTATGGATCTCAGTGTTTTTTCTGCACAGTGCATTGTTACACTGGAACCTTAACGTAATAAAGTTGTCCAGATCCAAGGATGCAGTAATCGCGCTTTAATAAAGTAAATAGTAAGAATCAAACAAACAGTACACAGGATTGCGATATATATATATATATATATATATATAAAAGACAGAACGTGAAAAAGAAAGTAGATCGTCCAGGTATACAAACTGGTTTAAACCACAGCTTAGGCTTCTTACTTAATACTCCGTGACATAAAACATATCTACGTAACCCACAACATACTTAGCAGAGCGTCGCCTTAAATAATGCGTCATCGCCCTGGCAACCAAATCCAGGATGATGGCGCTAACTAGGTGGGAGGGGCAAACCTAGGGTTCTTACAGGAACAATGTTCTGGTTAAGGAATAATGAGACAACAACTTATGTATGCATTATAGATATCCGTGTGGGGGAAGTGGTTATGGTATTGGCCTACCAACTAGAAGATCGGGATTCAATTACCAGCACCAACAATTTGCCAGTGCTGAGTCCCTGAGCATTGTTCTTAAACCTCAATTGCTCAATTGTATCACAAATATTAATGTAAGTCACAATTGTAAATGTAAATAGGCCCAGTTCTTGCTGCCCAGATCCCAAGTGGGCAATTTTTGGAGGTGAGGTTGAGGATATTGATCCTGTGTAAACTAATTTAAATGATGGAATAGAAGAAATATTGTTGTAATATTTTTCTATAGACCAGACTATTACTTAAAAGCAATTAGAAACAGGAAACAGATTCTTTTCCTTTAACTTCTCAAAACCTCAGATTGCTTTTCTTGTTTTCATACTGCTGTCTTTACTAAAATTTAATTGGGTGGGCAAGACCGACTTCTACAAACCTGGAAATGTTACTGTGCTATGCATACATTTAATTGGCAGCATCTGCCAAGAACAAGTCAGAGACAATGCTAATGTTAGCAAAATGATTAATAATAATAATAATTACTGAAATAGTTTTCTTTTAATTTGTTGTGTTATTCAAATATTTGTTTTGTCATTTTTTTGTTATGTTACTTATTTAGATATTAGTGTTAAGATATTTCTGGATAAGCACACTGATAATGTCTAGATAGGTAAAATAAAAAATAGCTAAAGACAACAAGGAACGCTCTCATTGCTGTGAACATGCCAGAATGTCTCAAAACAGATAGGGTGTGTCAATGTCAGATATCGATGACTGCAATCATGTGATCAACACATAAGATCCTGTTGGCTATGTGCTGTGTTGTATTGCCATTATATAAAGCTGCAGGTTGATGATTGTATAGTAAGCAGGAGATTTCTATCAAGGCTTTACTTTGGACTTCATCAGTGTTTCTAAAATGTCTGTCATCTGTTCTCGCTAATTAATCTGCAGTGTAAAAAAAAGTTCTACTGTCAGCCAGATCTCAATTCAGCTGCAAGAAAGACTGTAGTGCAGCAGATGGTTGTTTCTCACACTACAGTTGTAGGATATTGATTGCTTTTGGCTGTTTTCTAAAACCAGTCAAGCAGTTTAGAATGATGAGACTTATTTTAGAAGGATTTACATCAGCACTATACATCATAAAGACTTAGAACAGGTTTGAATATATATATATATACGGTTTGGACAACCGCATGTTATTTCAGAAAATTTACTGGATGGAAAAATGATACCCATCGTTTTGCTCTATTGCACATTGAAATAATAATAATGGTATTTAGAATCTATGACTTCCTCAATCCTAGATGTATTTTCAGCAATGGAAGGCTTGCTAGGTATAAGAAAAAGGCAGAAGGTCTACCAATAAATGCCAGCTCACAGACTTATATGGTGATAAACTTCTCTCATCTCTCATTTGCTTTAAATTTTCCCACCTACACACACTTGCACGTTTCGCCCTGGGACAAAATAATCCATTAGAAATGCAAATAAAGCAACAAGAATAATAAGTGAGTGAGAGCGCCAGGGTTTTGTGAGGATTATAGGAGTAACAGTGTGTGACTGGGTGACCGTGGCTCCTGAAATTAACAAAGCCATGTGTTTCACTGGCCTTCATGATCATGATCAGGCCATAGATTAGCATAGGGAGACACTGACCCAGAAAAAAAGTGTCCGTCTGGACCTTTTGTTCCTTGCTGTTGAAACTGAAATTTCATTTCTGTACAGTTTTTAAAATTGTAGATATGACTATGCGGTAACTGAAAGAATGTGATAGATAAACGTCTAAGAAAATGCCGAAAAGGAGTCTACAGGATATTCTACAGGAGTGTATCGAGTCTGTATTATGCAGTTGGATGGAAGCTTGTGTCGCAGGGAGAAATGGTACCAGTTTACATTATAACAAAGGTGAGGCAGTAATGCTTTGGAAAATGTTTTCCAGAATGATTCTGGGTTTTGTTATACATCTAGATGTTACTTTGATACATGCCCATTATCTTTACGTTGTAGCAGATAAACTTTGGAAAAGTTATTCCTTAATGCCAGTGGCCTCTGCCACTTTTGCTGGGCTCAATTCAACTATAGCAGTGGTCTTCAAACTACAGGAGTAGGGACCACATTTTCCCTGTAAACAACAGGAGAGGCATATTTTTAAAATGTACATTTTTAACTTTTTTTCTAATGCATGGTGTCATATAAATATTATTGGGTGTCCCAAATTATTGAAAAAAAACGTATTTATACAATCTGCCCTACATGACTACCATTGATTTACAAAAAAAAGTGGATTCATGTCCTACGCATATTGCTGCCTTCAAATGCTCAAAAAGAAAAAAAAAATCTGTGGACGTGGTTGTATCTGTATTTCTATTCAAAGTTTGGATTTTAAACAATTATATTAGTTTGTTAAGTAAACATTGTTTTCTGAGATAGACAACAAAATGGCTAAAAATTTGTGACTGAAAAAATGGTAATTCAACTCATCTGCCATCTTTCTATAGCCTGTATACGTCTTGAAAAGTAATTTGTATTTGTCTGTATATGCGAGACAACCAAGACTAACCAATTAATCTCGAATTAGGAGGAAGTTAAAAAGATTTAAAATCACTGAAAAATCACCACAATAAAACTGGTAGTCCCTGCAGCACATGTCATTTTATACATTCATGGCATGTGGTAGATGCCCTTATCCAGAGCATTTATAGCTTTTATACAACTGAGCAAATAGAGTTTAAGGTCCTTGCTCAAGGTCAGTGCCAAGTTGGCGGTGGAGGGAATCGATCCCCAATTCTTTTTTAATTAACAGTTAACACTCCTGTTCAATTTCTCAATTGAAGTAACAAGAAGTAACAGGTTACTGTTGCAGGTGTTAGGACTTACAATTTATAAAACCTTCTCATTCATATACTTTTATATTGTACTCATTTTTTTAAACCTGCCCCAATCTAAAAAAAAAAGCATCAACTAAATTACACAATGTACTCATAGGCACTTACAACATCTTTCCTGTCTCATTAATATACTGGGGATCATCTCTTAAAATAAATCCGTATTAAAACCAGTTATGTCTTGTGTCTCACCTGCAGAACAGGACGATGCAGTGTGCATCAGCATCTTATCCAAAAGTAAAAATCTGAGACGATGCGTGCCACCCTATCGGACAAAAATTATTTTAGAAATACAAAGCACCACAGGTCCCTCATTTGAAACCTGTATTCTGTGTTAGATTACCGCTGTTAGGTTATGGAGACAAAATCAATAGCTGTGCTTAATATTCCTTTCAGCGCCTGTAAAGCATTTATACCTCCTGAGGCTAAAAGTATATTTTTACTTTTAAGACTTTAGTCATAATACTTTTTTTGTCTAAACGCAGTGATTTTACTTGCTCCAAAAACCAGTCGAGTGGCAAACTGCTTCTGGAATGCTGAAAAGTATGAGGCAGTTCATTCTGAGCTGCACAGGAAGCCCACCTGCTTGCTGGAGCTTCAGGTTTCTACAAATTTATTTTTATCATAGCAATTCAAAGCAAAGCTGTGCATAAAGGATTATTGCTGCATTTTATGAAAAGGAATTTGTTTTATATGCTGCATCAAGATTTTATGTTTGAGTGCAACATAAAAAGTATAAATAGAAAAACTTTTTGTTATAACTTCTTCCACTCTTATATATCACCCTATGCTCTTCATTCTTCTTAAAATACATGTTAACCACTGCCATCTCCATCCTTTTAGCAAAATCTATCACCATCTGACCTTCCACATTCCGCTCTTTAATGCCATACCTACCATCACCTCTGTTCCTTTCACCAACATGACCATTGACGTATGCTCCTATAACCTCTTTCATATCCAACATATCCACCATTCTACGCTCCATCATGTCAGTTAAATCTCCATTTACCAGTCATAGTATCAACATTTAAAGTACCCACCCTAACCTCCACTCTCATCTAGGAAAATACTGTTGATCTGGTGGTGGAATGAGAAAGTGCAGGAAAGAGGTTGACGAAACAGAATTGGCGGAGAAATGAGAAAAGTAGGCAGGAGTATAAGGAGATGAGGCAGCAGGTGAAGAAAGAGGTGGCAAAAACTAAGGAAAAGGCGTATGAGGAGCTATATAACAAGTTGGACACTAAGGAGGGACAAAAGGATTTGTACCGGTTGGCCAGGCAGAGAGACAGGGCTGAGAAGAATGAACTGCAAGTTAGAGAGATAAACAATACAGATGGAAATGTGATTGCTAGTGAGGAGTGTGTATTGAGAAGCTGGAAAGAGTATTTTGAGCACCACCTGATGAATGAGGACAATGAGAGAGAGAGAGAAG
The DNA here is from genome assembly GCA_026260255.1 of Pseudolaguvia tuberculata. Classification (NCBI taxonomy): domain Eukaryota; kingdom Metazoa; phylum Chordata; class Actinopteri; order Siluriformes; family Sisoridae; genus Pseudolaguvia; species Pseudolaguvia tuberculata. The sequence goes on along the minus strand of JAOTRA010081628.1, from coordinate 2,165 downwards.
GTTGGATGATGTGGAGATAGTGGAACAGGAAGTGGATAGGTTTAGTAAGGTGCAAGTGAGAGCAGCTATCAAGAGGATGGACCAGATGACATTCCATTAGAAGTGTGGAGATGGGAGTGGAGTTTCTGACTAAATTCTTTAACAGGATTTTGGAAGGTGAAACGATACCTAAGGAATGGAGAAGGAGTGTTCTGGTAGAATAAGGGAGATCTGCAGACATGTAGTAACTACAGAAGAATAAAGTCACACCATGAAGTTTTGGGAAAGAGTAGTGGAAGCTAGGCTGAGGGAAGAGATAGCCATCTGTGAACAACAGGATGGTTTCATGCCAAGAAAGTGTACTACAGATGGAATCTTTGCTTTGAGTATGTTGATAGAGAAGTATAGAGAAGGCCAGAAGGATCTGTAAAAAAGCGTACGATAGGGACTATGATGTGGTGAGAGTAGGGAGCAGATTGAGAAGAATCTGAAGATGGAGGTATGTGTTGGAGAGAAGGGAAATGAAAGTCAGTAAGAGTAAGACTGAGTACATGTGTGTGAATGAGAGGGAAGGCAATGGAGTGGTGAGGTTGCAGGGAGAAGTGGTAGTGAAGGTGGAGGTGTTTAAATACCTGGTGCAAAGTAATAAAAAACGTGTTAGAAAAGTGAAGAAAAGAGTTCAGGCAAGGTGGAGTGGGTGGAGAAGAGTGGCAGGATCGGCGAGTCTCTGCAAGGGAAAGTTTATAGGACTGTAGTAAGACCTGCAATTGTACAGTTGTTGTAGAGTTTAGAGACAGTGGCGCTGTCAAAAAGACAGGAGGAGGAGTTGGAGGCGGCAGAGCTGAAGATTTTCATTGGGAGTGAGGAGGATGGACAGGAGTATAAATGAGTTCACTAGAGGGACGGCGCATGCAGGTTGTCTTGGAGACAAGGTGAGGGACGCTAGGTTGGTTTAGACAGAGGAGGCACATACAGTATATTGGTAGACGAATGCTGAGGCTGAAGGTGCCGGGCAGGAGGAAAAGAGGAATACCAAGTATTAGGTTTATGGATGTTTTAAAGAAAGACATGTAGGAAGTTGGGCTGAAATAGGCAGATGTAGAGGACAGGGTAGTTTGGAGTAGAGTGATCCGCTGTGATGACATGTAACAGAAGCCGAAAGGAGAAGAATACATGTGTTTATATATAATAGCATTTGGCAGATGTCCTTATCCAGAGCAATGCACATTTATCTTTACATTTATGTTTAACTGTGCAATTGAGGATTGTGGTTTACTCAGTTTCATTGGTGGCAACTTGTTGGTCCTGGAAATCAAACCCTGATTCATTTAGCAGAAAAACTGTGCTACACCATCTATGATGCATATAAAGTAAATCCCGGTCCACTCAAAATGAAAATTGTTATTACAGTTGAGTGATATACATTCTGTATATATAGTTTATAGTCATTTGTGTGTACAGAATGTGTGAAGGTGTTAAACAAGCTCAAAAAACAGTCTAGGATTGCCACTGTTATCATTGAAAAATAAATCTGCTTCAGAGGAGACCAAAACATGGCCGATGATGTCAATAGGCCCTTCACAGAGTGCTGGTGACGTTCAATCATAACATAACATAAAACCGGTTTACAAGAAATAATAAGAATGACATCAATAAACATGTTTCTCTAGGACCATTGTGCTACATAAAACAACACAGAATTACACAATTTAACAACATATAGTTAATCGAAAAACAACATAAAGTGCATATATGCAAGCTGGTTCAAACAGTGTGAGAGAAACAGGGCAGATAAACTAATTACTGCATACAACACAAAAAACAATATAATACAAAAACACTCTGCACGTTAAATAGTGCAGACGAGATAAGTGATATCAGACTCCGCTAGCAGTCAGTGTCCTAGCTCAACAGGTAGAATTATTATTATACACAGGTATAATAATCATAATAAAAGAACATGAGAACAAAAACATTTTTGGTTATGGAACTGGTTAGATGCAAAAAATTTTGTGATTATAACTTTATTTCATTAACAAATGGAGTCTGTGTGGGTTTACTCTGGGCACTCTGGTTTCCTCTGCCAGTTCAAAAACATGTACGTTAGGTTGATTGCTGATCTTAAATTGCCCCCAAAAAAAACCGTTTGCCGGTTTCCGAACGCGACCTCAGATCAGACGAGACTA
>JAOTRA010081594.1:0-12858 GCA_026260255.1 Pseudolaguvia tuberculata | reverse complement strand
ATCTTTCATGCTTAGCTACACTCTCTACCACTCCATCTAACTCACTCCAGAATCTTTCCTTTTCCTCCATCTCACAAGCTACTTGTGGAGCATAAGCACTGATGATATTTATCATCACACCCTCAACTTCACATCAGAAACGCTCTTCACCTCCACCACTCTCAATGTACTCCTTCTTCAGGAATACACCATTTCTCTTTCCATCTACAACATGAGAACAGTTTAAATCCACCACCAATGTTCCTGGCCTTACTGCCTTTCCACCTGGTCTCCTGAACACACAGCACATCAACCTTTCTAAGCTCCATCATATCAGCTAACTCTCTCCCTTTACCAGTCATAGTACCAACATTTAAAGTACCCAACCGAACCTCCACTCTCCTACACTTCTTTGCCTGCCGTTTCTGTAGACATCTTCCTCCTCTCCTCCTCCTCCTTTGGCCAACAGTAGCTCAATATCCACTGGTACCCTGTCGGCTAACAGTACATGTGGCGGTCGCTGTTGAGTTTCTTATTTGTGACCCGCATATTTGATTTGGCACAGTTTTACGCATATTTGATTTGGCCCTTCCTAACGCAACTCTCCCCATTTATCCAGGCTTGGGACCGGCACTAAGAATGCGCTGGGCTGCTGAAATATACGTAATGAAATACAAAATATACGATATATAAAAAAAGGTCTTTGGTTGCAGGCAAGCCAAGTGTGGAAAAACCAGAAAGAGCAACCTAGATCGCAAGATACAAGGTCACTTACCACACAATTACGTCAAAGTAGGTGGAACTTTGTATAATTTTGAAAATAACGGACATTGGCTTAAAATGAGGAGGGACTAAATTCCAAGAGTAGAAAAGGACAGGACTTTTGAAAAAGTCTTTTTTGCCTGTGCCATTTATTGTTTGGAAGATCCTTTAAATGCTTTCTGACTACAATAAATTAGAAATTTTTCGCTCTTCTCACATTGGACTAATAATATACTTCCAAAAAATTGTTTATAATGTCATTTGAACATGGTGAAATTTGGCCTAGCTTCTAACACCCCCACAGTTGAGTTGGGTTCTGAGTTCCGACAGCACTATTTAAAAATCAGAAACAAAGATTTTATTTTCAGAACCAGATTTGGACTGTAGATGTGTTGTCCATTAACACGCAATTTTTTTCCTTTGGCTGCTCCAGTTAGGGGTTGCCACAGCAAGTGATTCGCATATTTGACTTGGCGGGGTTTTACGCTGGATGCCCATCCTAACGCAACCCTCCCATTTATTTGGGCTTGCGACCAGCACTAAAGTTTCTCCCTAATGGCTGGGTGTTTATGACCAATTTAGACTCACCAATCCTAATGTACATGTTTTTGGACAGTGAGAGGAAACCGGAGTACCCAGAGGAAGCCCACGCAAGCGCAAGAAGAAGAACATGCAAACCTCGCACAGAAAGACCCCAGACCTTCTTGTTGTGAGGCGAGCGAGCTAACCACTACACCACCGTTCGGTCCATCCATTAACACACAATATTAATTCCAAAAACGTTGGTATACTGTACAAATTGTGAAGACCATACTGAATGCCCATGATCTTCGGGCCCTTAGACGGCACTGCATACTTGAATGCTACTGTAATGGAAATCACAACATGGGCTCAGGAATACTTCCAGAAAACATTGTCGGTGAACACAATGCACCGTACCATTCGCCGTTGCTGGCTAAATAAAAAAAAAAAAGACAGTTCTAAAGATGTAGACGTGGTCAGACAAATCAAAATTTGAAGTTCTTTTTGTGAAAAAGGGACGCAATGTCATCCAGACTAAAGAGGAGACAAGGACAATCCAAGTTGTTATTAGCGCTCAGTTCAGAAGCCTGCATCTCTGATAGTATGGGGTTGCATGAGTGTGCCTTTCCAGATATGTAAGCTGCCCATACCAAACACAATCAATGCTGAAACGTATCCAAGTTCTAGAACAACATATGCTCCCTTCCAGACGTAGTCTCTTTCAGGAAAGACCTTGCATTTTCCAACATGACAATGCCAGACCACACACTGCATCAAGTACAATATCCTGGCTGCGTAGGAGAAAGATCTGAGCACTGAAATGGCCAGACTGCAGTGCATATCTTTCACCCATAGAAAACATTTGCCGCATCATAAAGAGGAAGATGCAACAAAGAAGACCTAAGACACATTCTTGTATTAGACAAGAATGGGACAAGATTCCTTTTCCTAAACTTGAGACAATAGTCTGCAAACGTCTGGGGACTGAGAAGACAGTTATAAAAAGAAGAGGGGATTCCACACCGTGGTAAAAATGGACTTGTCCCAACTTTTTTGGAATGTGTTGATGGCATGAAATTTAAAAATCAACTTATTTTTCCCTTAAAATTATCTATTTTCTTAGTTTAAACATTTGATATGTTTCTATGTTGTATTTTTAATGAAATATTGAAATTTGAAAACTTTCACATATTTTTTTTTTATAAACAAATTGTACAGTGTCACAACTTTTTTGGAATCTGTATATCACTATAAACATTATTTGGCCATAAAATGCCCTAAAATTTTAGATTTTGTCGCATTAACCTGGAATGATTTTGAACTAACAAGTACTGTAACTCCTTTAGACAAAAAAATATCAATGAGAACTTGATATAGGTTAATAAATATAAATATTATTATAAACATCAGACAATGTGTTTTATATACAAAAACAAAATAAAATAGCAACAGAATAGAGTAAGGCACAAAATGGAGACGAAACTAAAGAAGCTGTATCCTTGCATTATATAGTAATCATATAAAGCAGTCACACATCATGCTCTAAATCTTTAAAGATATTATAAGAATTTAAGTATCCTCTACTACTCAAGTTTGCAATGAGTCCCAATAGATTGATGTTACCAGATAAGTAATTTTTTTTTAAATCGTATATATTTAAAAATCGTTTGTTGTCAAAAAGACAGGAGCTGAAGGTGGCAGAGTTGAAGATGTTGAGATTTTCATTGGGGGTTACAAGGATGGACAGGATTAGAGATGTGTTTATTAGAGGGACGGCGCATGTACGATATTTTGGAGACAAGGTGAGGGAGGCTAGGCTGAGATGGTTTGGACATGTGCAGAGGAGGGACATGCAGTATATAGGTAGACAAATGCTGAGGATAGAGGTGCCAGGCAGGAGGAAAAGAGGAAGACCTAGTAGGAGGTTTATGGATCTGGTAAAGAAAGATATGCAGGTAGTTATAGAGGCAGATTTAGAGGACAGGGTAGCGTGGAGAAGAGTTATCCGCTGAGGCACCCACTAATGGGAGCAGCCAAAAGCAGAAGAAGATATTTAAAAATCATTAGGGTAATATTTCTTAGCTATTAATTGGTGTAGCACTTTTGTTTTTTTCTTATGTTTTCTGTCAAATGTTTTTTAATGTTTCTCAAACTTCCAGTCATTTCAGTTACTGATCAAAAATAGTCTTTCATTCACTCACCTTATTTATTAGCTCTTCTCGCTCCTTGTTTGCTTGATCAATTTGTTTTAACAAGAGGTCAACTTGACAAGCCAAATCATCATCATACTCCAAGCTTTTTGACCTTTTCTTTTCCATCTCATCTTTCTCAATCTTCAGCTGTCTACAATTTTCTTGAAGCTGCTTCATCTCTTCTTTGACCTGCAGGTACAGCTTCTGGGAATCTTGTGTCTCCTCTGAGTTGATCAGTCCTTTATGTTCTCGGTTTTCTGTCTTCAGCGTGCTTTGTGCAAGTTCAAGCAAATGCCTTCTCAGCTTTTCCACTTCTGAGCTAAGAAGACGCAACTGAGCTTGACTTTCATCCCGTTCCTTTGTAACCACCTCAAGAAATTCCAGCTGCTGGGCCTCTACCACATTTAAAACAGAAGTCTGAGTAATTTCATCTGCGATCTCCCTCTTGTGGATTAACTGTTCTTTAGATGTTATGTCGCTTTCAGTCTCCCGTCTTTTGTGGGTTTTTTCTTCTAGGCTTGGTATACTGTTCTGTTGGGGTCTTCTTTCCTCACTGATAGAAGAATCATTTTCTGATTGTAAATGATTGCTTCCTTCATCCTTGCTAGTTTTATGTTTCCTACCGTCTGAATCCTCATCTTCTTGCTTCACAAATTGGTTTTCTTTAGTTTGGGTTCCGGTACAGGCATCCCTGAACGATCTAGGTGGAAAATCTTTTGCTGGTGTGGTCTTCATGGACACAGCAGTATTAGTCTCTCCATCCTTTATTTGTCTTTCCAACTTCTCACCCAACACGCACTCTAACTTTACCTTGGTAATGTCAAATGTTTCTGTTGTTGACTTTGGTCTAGGTGAGCTGATGCTCTGAATAAACAAAATATCATCGTCATCATCAACAGCAGATTTTGCCACTATTTCATTTTCGTTTGATTGTGTTTGATCACCACCAGGATTGATTGTGTTTGGTGAGGAACATAACTTGGCTGTAGCTGTTGATTGATTTCCTGGTGTGCTGCTGTCAAAATATTTTATTATTCTGGCTCTTTTTATCCCTCTGTTTTCTTGGCTTGAGTTCAGGGCTCTCTTCTCTCTGAAATTATGGACAAATTTATTTTTGTCATATTATTATTATGAAGAAGCAGAGAAGAGAAGGGTAAAGAGAGATGACATTACCTTGCTGATATAGGAGAGGCACTGGGAATATAAGCAAATCTGAAGCCTGTAGAGTTAATGATTCATGATGCATCACACCAGTAAACACAGTCACACTGTATACAAATAAACAAATAAAGAAAATACCTGCATTCCCGTGTGAATAGGAACTGGAAGGAGTGTCTGGTAATCCTTGGGAAGGGCTCTGTTGAAATAATGTTACACACCCCAGATCACTGATGTTTTTAAAACTACTAATTAAAAGTTAAATAAGTTACGCTTATCATAATTTGGGGGATGTAGTAGGAAACCCACATATTTTCTTTTAGAAATTCATATTAAACTGCTTTACCATTGATCTACACTTTCATTCTAACACTGCCACATAAGGAAGTCTATTGCCACATCAGAAAATCTATTGTCACATCAGCAAATCTACTGGGTAGAAATTAACAAAATATGCACCACCAGTTCCAGAGAACCACTGCAAACTAACGCCCTTTCCATAATCAGCCACAGAAAGAAACACTCACTGATTTTACATCAGGTAAAAGCTTAATCAAAATTTTTATTTACCTGCAACCTGTCCTTCTCCTTTTGCAACTTCTGGGTTTTCTCGCTGTTTCAAAACATATACATCATAATAAATTACATTACAATAAAACATGGATATATTCCATATATAGTATATAGTTACTAAAATGTTAACTGTAAACCATTGTTTATAGGTTTTTTGGTATCTGGGTTGCTCATCATCTGAATCCTCAGGTTCTTCTGGAACTGTACAACTCCTGGGAGAATAAAGCAGTCACATGAGTAGGCAGACAGACTATAAAAATAAAAGAAAAATATTACAAAAAAATTACTGAATTCAATTTTCACATGACTCATTTTAACTTAATACAGAGTATATCAAAGTATGTGTTATAAATTATTAAGTACACCATATTCCCTCTTTGTTGTTATAACACAATAATGTAATGAATTGAAATATGCCAACTGAAAGTACTGTAAAAACACTGCAAAATAACGTAGTTTACGTAGACAATTGGACTATCTGATCAAAAGAGATGGTGTTCTTTCCCAGAAAAGAGGTGCAGCTCTTTTCTCTAGAAATTTGTCACATAGTCTTAGAACAAGTTCTTGACTAACTGGAGACCAGGCTAAACCAACCATTTGCTAGCTTGTCTCACGTCACAGATCCCACAGAGTCCAATTAATTTGCAGCACATAGAAACTTTCAGAGTTGCTTTGACAGAAACCTGATGATCACATTATTTTAAATGAATTCACACCACAAAATTCCTGTTATAAACATGAGCCACACATAAAATCTAAAAAGGTAGCGGGATGGCTATGAGTTCTAATAGCATTTTAGTGTTACTATATTAACATTTTAGTTATATGATGTGCTTCATATAGCATCCGGAGAAATAGATGCTAATTATAAATCCTCTATGATGTTTGTACTGGCTACTGTATACAAGTCACAAGGACACCATGCAGATTTTATTATAGAATAGAGTGCTGCCTGCGTTAGTGCTGTCTGAGCTGTTGGTTATTTTAATACCCATGCAGAAGATGGAAAAATGCTTTGAATTAACAGCATTTCAAGAAATTTGTCTGTTTATCTAACAACAGATCTCAGATCCTACAAATAATAAAAATTATATTTCAGATAATTTTATAATCTTGTATAAGCTCCTTCTAAAACCGTAAAGGTTGAAACCTATTACAAGTGTGATAGAACCATCACCTCTACTACTTCTTCCTCCTCCTCCCCTTTCGGCTGCTCCTGTAAGGGGTCACCCCAGTGTACTGTACATCCACTGTCCTCTTTCACCCCAACTACCTGTATGTATTCCCTCACCCATCCATAAACCTCCTCCATGGTCTTCCTCTTTTCCTCCTGCCTGCCACCTCCATCCTCAGCATTCTTCTACCAATATACTGCATGACTATCTAATAAACTAATTTCTAATCCTGTCCAACCTCGTCACTCCCAATGAAAATCTCATCATCTTCAACGCCACCTCCAGCTCCTCCTCCTATCTTTTTCACAACGCCACGGTCTCTAAACCGTACAACGTTGCAGGTCTCACTACAGTCCCGAGTCCTACAGTACACAAACTTTCCCTTTTATTCTCTCAGAAACTCATCAATTACAAATCATTCCTGCCACTCTTCTCCACCCGCTCCACACTGCCTGAACTCTTTTCTTTACTTCTCTAACAAACTCTCCATTACTTTGCACTGTTGACGCCAGTCACTTAAACTTCTCCAACTTCACTACCTCTTCTCCCTGCAACTTCACCACTCGATTGCTCCTATAACTGTTTTATAAGTAATTAACCTGATTTATCCCAATTGCCCAGCATATCCAATAGCTCAGAAAACCTAGATGATGAAATAGAAAATATGGACTCTTGTCCTGTATTGTCTTGTCTAGTATTTTAAATAAATTTGCTCCTTTACGCTTAAGAAAGGTTAAGGAACAGATTAGTGCCATAGTATAACGAGCACACACTTTTAGTTAATGTATTTAGGACATCACTTTATTAGGTGGTTGTTCTGCATGGCTAACAAAATCTAAACTCCAGCTGGTCCAAAACGCTGCATCTAGAGCTCTGGTTCTTACCAGAACCAGAATGTATGATCATATTAGCCCGGTTCTGTCAACATTGCACAGATTCCCTTCTAAAATATAAAATCCTGTTAATTACTTATAAAGCCCTGAACGGTTTAGCCCCTCAGTACCTGAATGAGCTGCTATCCTACTATAGTCCTCCACGTCAGTTACACTGTCAAATGCTGGTAGTCTGGTAATACCTAGAATATCAAAATCAACTGCGGGTGTTACATCCTTTTCTTATTTAACACCCAAATTCTGAAATAATTTACCCCACACTGTTTGGAACACATTCTCTCAAGTTAAAAAAATCTATTTAACCTGGCATACACATAATAATGCATACGCAACGACATCAAAGTCTGTATTCTGTGTTATTTTAAGCTTAACGTTGCACCCAGCCCAGTTGGTGTTTCAGCACCCACAACAATCTTGGCTTTCAAATGGCCTCCGGAAAAGACCAAGGGGTTTTTGCTGCAGCATGGGTATCCTACTGTATGTCTGGTCAGAGGAGATCTGAATTAAAGTTTATTTAAGTAAAAAAAAATTTCAGATGTGATTCTTTAAAGCTGCATTAAAACAATCACAATTGTCAAAAAGCGCTATACAAATAATGTTGACTTGACTTGGCTAGTTTGACACAAAAAATAATATTTTGTAGAAAGCCCATCCATGACAAAAACAGACATAATGTCATAGACTTATGCAGACACAAACATACCTGAACTGGGGGTCAGGGTTCAGGTAACAGAACCACTTATCAGGAAGCAGCTCAGTATCAATGCCATCAGGAAGTTTTCGCCACTGACTACATGCATCACACTGCACCCAGTTTTGATCTGGTTTCTGTCTGCAAGTTCACAACAACATACAGTTTTTTTATTTTAGGTCGAGAAAAGTAGAAGAAACTTATATAGACAGGAAATCAGCCTGCAAATGCTAGATGAAATAGTAAAAGTAATGTTTGTCAACACTTTTCTGTACAGTAAAGAGCATATATGTGCAAAGGTTTTTAATAATTGTTTGTTTGTATTTCTTACACATCATCTTCAATAGGTAAAGTGCAGTTCTGGGCTTTCTGACGTCTATAGCGCACCTCCTTCCAATACTCCTCAAGTTTGCTACTTACATTTTGTATGATTTTTCTGCACAGACAAAAAATTCCCCACACATAAATGGGAGACAGCTAAAATCTAAACAAAAAAGTGAAACAGGCCACATGGAGAAGGGGGATTATGTGAAACAAAGATCACAGGATAAGGAAAAACCAGGAAGTAAACAAAAAAAACCAAGAACAAACCTTAGATTAACATGTTAATCTTAACAGGCCAGATCATACCAGAGACAATGCCATGAGAACTCATTGGCCAATTTAAGTAAAGGCGAGGTAAAATAAAACTTCTAACAGTTATTCACAGCAAGAAAATTTTTAAAAAGTGCAGATAATAATTTCAGAAAAGCTTGAATAAAGACAAGTTTTTCTGTAGTTGTGATATATGGAGCACAGAATATAATGACCTCCACCTGCACACAGTAGCAGTAACAATTAGTTCTTTCATTCATACATTAATTAATTAATTAATTAATCTTCTTATTCCCTAGTTCAAGGTCACGGGGGTCTGCTGGTGCCTATCCCAGCGAACATAGGGTGAGAGGCAGGGATACACCCTGGACAGGTCACCAGACCACTATAGATGAACAACTAAGCGCACTCCTATGGTCAATTTAGAACAATAACTTTTTACCTGATACAATAAGTACGATAAGTACCTGTATTCATCTGTCCTCTCAAAGTCCTGCTTGTTATGCATTGGTGTGAGATTATTACACTCTAATACACCAACAACTCCCACACCTGTTTTGTTGGCCTGGTAAAATAAAAATGCAAACAATTTGTTTTTGTCAAAACTAGTAATTTAAGTTCACGAATTAGCAAACTATTATCAATGTATTTCCTTTAATTACACTTTTGTACTTTAATTTTTTTAATTAAGATTCTGGGTGTCACAATTCGATTCTAGACTAGATTCTTAATCTAGAAAAAATTGAATTTTTTTTTAATACATTAAAATACATGTTTAATAATACATGTTTAGATTGTAACCAAAATTGGACCTAGTAGTCATATAGTTTCATAAATTTTCTTTTATTAACAAAGTTATGTTCAGGATGAACACAACAGATGGAAGCCTAAGATTATTATAACATTTATGAAGGACACTTAATTAATAGCATAAGAACACACTCTTGGCTCAAACGCGAACAGAGATCTGGTACAAATTCTTGGCAATAAAACCTAACAAGTAATTCATTTCACCTTTTTTCATATTCCAGTAAAAACATTGAAGTGTTGAAAGACAGTCATTTTTAAATTTGATATTGATTTGATGTCCATTTTTGTTCCAATTACGAAAATTCACCACGCTCATTTTCAAAGTAGATTCACAACACATTTAATCTTGCATACACATAACAGACACATTTCCATCATCTAAATCCAGTAAAAGTCTGTTAGGCTTCAATAAATGGAAAAGTGAACACCATAATATATTTCCATATCATAAGTAGAATGACATCTACACTAACATAAGCCTTTCTTTCAGTTTCACGGTCACCATCAGAGCCACTGTCTATAGGCAAAGAGAAAATAAGTCCTAGTGGTGACTTTATCTCTGGACGGCCACCCTGGCAAGAACAAGGAAACTTCTCTGGTCTGGTCATAAGAGAACTGACACCCCAACTGAGCCTGCTTTCTCGAAAGCTTTTCTCCATTTTGTCACCAATTCTGATTTCTCTAGCTTGCTTAGTTACAGCTTTTAATTTACAGATATGAATGAAACTAAATTGAGTGTTTGAAAATTAACAATCACTGTGATCCTCACCTTGCGCTGACAGGCAGCATGTTCGTAGGCTTTGATGAGTCGGTTTTTGTGGTATAACATCAATCCGTAGTGATCTTTGCTTTTTGTGTTGTAACCAAAAGTGATTTTAAGTCCCTTTTTCTGAGACAAAGACTTAAGGATTATAGCATAAAAATAATATATTTCATTATACAGTTTGCGTACTTATTTAACAGATTTTATAGCACACTGTATAGAATATCAATATCAAAATCAAAGGATACTAGAAAGGTGGGTTTGTATGTGTCAATAATGGTATGTGCTAAGCTTTTGGAGACAAGTTGAGTTTTCACCTTCTTTCCTTGGATAATGATCTGCATTCGAGGTTTCAGGTACAAGATACTGCTGTAAGCCTGAATTAAAAAGGAAATTAACACATGCTACACAAAACTGTTATCTTACTATAAAGACCCATAGCAATTATAATACTGCAGATTTGGAAGAAGTTTTTAGTTTAAATATGTTTTACTTATGGTGCATTTGTGGTGTAGTGTTCTCCCCACACATGCATGGGTTTCCTCCCACCAGTCTAAAAACAAGTACATTAGGTGTGTGTGGTTGTTTGTCCCTGTGTGACTGGCTTATGAGAGTGAAAGATGTGTAAATATAGAAAAGTGCAATATGACAGCACATAAGAGAGAAGAAGGGGTAAAATGTCTGTTAAAACTAAATAACTAATTAAAATAAATATCTGCATAATTAGTACTGGAAACTATTCTAGCTACCCCTTGATTAAATAAATAAATTAGCATGTGGCTCTCACAGAAAAAATTCATTGGATACTTGCATCTGGCAAAAATAATATTTGGTGGAACTTACCTGCAGTGAATATTCACTATCAGGTGCTGATATTCTACTTTCAGGATCCTTGTTTAGCTCATTTGTGCTCTCATCAACAGGGAGCTGAATATCATAACGATCCTTTTTAAAGTCAAATTCCAATGAACCAGAAGATGTTCTAAAGCAGACCAAAGGCAGTTATAGAAAACATCTTCAGTTACTCACATAACCTGAATTCTCAGGAAAGGGGAACCGAGGTTACAAGGCTTGATTTTACACTTATGACAGACCAAGTCAGAGACAGAAGACAGCCTACCAACATGATTAATACCGCTAGTGAATGAGCTAATATCACTGTTTTCTTATGCATGTTGCTCACTCTGAGAGGACTTCAAAAAGTTGCTGTGATACATATGTAAATATGTAAAGAGGTATTCTTTAGAACTACGAACAAAAACCAGGTCAAGCAGAAAGAGGTCACCTTTGGTTTTTTTCACTAGGGAAAAGTGTAAATAATAACATTCTAAATCAATTGACACATACAGTATACGGCATTTCCAACAACAAATGAACTATTGTTAGACTAAAAGACTTTCTAGAAATTAAAGAGTGAAATTCCCCAAAGCAGATGCCCCAAAATGTTCCTGAAGCTCAAAAGAGAATACTAGACAAACATTAAAAATTATCAAATACAATTTGTACAAAGTGAACACCTAAACCAAACTATATTGTTTATGTTTCTTCTATGTTTTATTCTCTACTATGTTTTTCCTTCATTATTTTTACTTGCGTAGGTTCCAGATGATGATGCGAGTTCCAGTGGAGCTGGTGTCATATGGACCATCAATGGCACTAAACTCAGACAGAAGTTCTTCCCAGATGTTAAACAAAGAATAGGTCAGGATATCATGAAGACACGCTTTATACTCCTGTGCAACACTGCATGAGCAGAAAGGTTAAGGAGAAAACTGAACAAGTGCTTTGTCATGGTAAACATGTAATCTTCTGTATGACGTGATTTTATTCCAGTTGCCCAATATAAATCTTTTTAATATCTGTACAAAAAGGATATTAATCTGTCCATTTTTTAACATGACAATAGGCACTATGACATTCTGTGCTCCAGTCTTCTCAAGGTATGTCTGTGACAAAAGACCCACACACATTGTCTCGGCTTTTTTGGAGAACACAATAGCGTCCTTTCCTAAGCGCATAGAGCCGGATTTAAAACCGTTACCATAAATGCCAACTGCAGGGTGACCCTTAATTGACGGCTTTTCACTAAAGCCAAAACTGAAAAAGAGAGAGAAAATTTTAATTTGTACCACTATATTTTAATAGCAGTAAAAGTAAAAACTTTAAGCATATGATCAACTTAAATTTGCAGCTAAACTGTATTATTCATTTAGATTATCTAGAAGCATATTTAAAAGATAATTCAGGCTATACGGACACCTTATCACCTGAGCATTTTGTGCATCGTGTCATAGTCCATGCCGTTTCCATTGTCCATGAAGATAAGGCAGTCGTGGCCTTTGATACATTTTTTATCAATCCAGAATTGTTTTGCACTTACATCTGGATCATAAGCATTGTCTAAATATAGAGGAAAACAGATTCTATAAGAACTAATGCTCTATCATTTAGATAAATTCAGCTAAACCATTTTTGCCATGCTGCAAATCAGATTTTCGACTATCACAAAATCACATTAAAGCAGATTAATAAAATGGAAATAAATAGGTGATAAGTACTATAGGTGATTATTGTACTATAATGCTGCAAACGAATGATGTCCAGAAATACATATAAAACACTAGAATAGATTTCCACATTGGTCTTCACGTTAACAGTTTCAAGTTAACCTTTATACACACACACACACACACACACACACACACACACACACACACACACACACACACACACACACACACACACA
>JAOTRA010081577.1:0-12860 GCA_026260255.1 Pseudolaguvia tuberculata | reverse complement strand
CCGCGGAAAGATTTTACAATGGTCTCAAGACTGCAGCCAGCACTGTTCAGCCAAGTTTTCTGGGGTGAGTGCTGCGTTTTATGCTACTGCCACTGCATGCCCAAGCAATGTTCCGTCATGTTACCAAGAGCTGTCGGAGGTGTTCAGCAAAGAGAAAGTGGCTAAACTGCCCCTGCATCGTGCAGTGGACTGTGCTATTCAGCTCCTGGACCAGACCGCTCCCCTGAAGAGTAGAGTATATCCTCTGTCCCGACCCGAGCTAGAGAATTTAGACAACTATATTGCTACCCTCCGCACTAGAACAACTAAAGGATGCTAAGGTTTTTACAAAGCTAGATTTAAGAAGCGCCTATAATCTAATACGAATTCAAGAAGGAGATGAGTGGAAGACTGCCTTCGTTACCCCCAAGGAACACTATGAGTATTTGGTGATGCCTTATGGGCAATGCGCCCGCAGTCTTTCAATCATTCATCAATGATGTGCTTCGCAAGTTTCTCAATGTATGTGCTATAGTGTATATTGATGACATTTTGATTTACTCGCAAGATGAGGAGCAACACAAGGGCCATGTCAAGGCAGTCTTGCGCCAGCTGCTGGCGAATAACCTGTACGTCAAAGCTGAAAAGTGCCAATTTCCCGCCCAAGAGGTACAGTTTCTGGGATATGTGGTCAACACCAAGGGTATCTCAATGGAGGCAAGTAGGGTGGAGGCCCTTACCTTGCTCGATCAAGGAGCTCCAACGCTTTCTAGGGTTCGCCAACTTCTATACACGCTTTATTGGAAATTATAGTCACACCGCTGCACCCTTGACATCGCTCTTAAAGGGGTCTCCTACTAAGGTTAGTTGGACTGATGCCGCTTCCAAAGCATTTAACCTGCTCAAGCACAAATTTACGTCGGCTCCCATGCTCAAGCACCCTGATCCCACGATCCCATTTGCAGTGGAGGTGGACGCTAGTGACTGTGGGGTGGGAGCCATTTTGTCTCAGGTTCATGGAACACCCCCTAAGCTGCACCCATGTGCATACTTTTCCCGTAAACTCACGCCGGCAGAGGGCAACAAGGAACTGTTGGCACTTAAGGAGGCTTAACTAGAATGGCGTCACTGGCTGGAGGGCAGTGCGCACCTGTTCACGGTATTGACTGACCATAAAAACCTGGAGTATGTAAAGGGGGCTCACCGTTTGAATGCGAGGCAAGTGCGTTGGCCTCTGTTTTTTACTCGTTTTGATTTCGTTATATCCTACAGGCCAGGTTTTAAGAACAGGAAAGCGGATGCCTTCTCACAGAGGTACGACCTCATCGAACAGAACGACACTCCGAAGCCCATACTCGACCCCAGCATCATAGTGGCCCCAGTGCTGTGGGACCTAGAAAAGGAAATTCGAGAAGCCAATGAACTGAGTGCTCAGCCCCAAGGTTCCTCTGCCGGTAAGACTTACGTACATGCGGATTTCAGGCAACGTCTAATCGCTTGGGCACACACCTCTTTGAGTGCAGGACATCCAGGTATTCGTAGAACCCAAAAGATGTTGCAGGACAGCTATTGGTGGCCTCGTATGAGAGAAGAGGTGCATGCATTCGTGGATTCCTGTGCGGTGTGCGCACAAGCCAAGACACCCCGGCACCTTCCTGAGGGCTTGCTGCACCCGCCACCAATTCCTCAAAGGCCATGGTCGCACCTCTCTATTGACTTTGTCACAGATCTGCTGGCCTCTGGAGGTCATACAACCATATTAACCATGGTCGACCGTTTTTCAAAGCCCTGCCGGCTGATCCCGCTTCAAGGTATACCTTCTGCTACTGAGACCGCTAACCAGCTTTTCAACTATGTTTTTAGAATTTACGGACTGAATGAGGATATCGTTTCTGACCGAGGCCCACAGTTCACGTCTAGAGTTTGGGTGGAGTTCTGTAAGCGCTTGGATATCAATGTGAGTCTAACCTCTGGGTATCATCCTCAGTCCAACGGTCAAGCAGAGCGCCTAAATCAGGAATTGGGTCGGTATTTGCGGTCCTACTGCTCAAGGGAGTGAGTGAATTCCTGCCCTGGGCAGAATACGCGCAAAACTCCCTCCGCCATTCCTCCACCCAACTAACCCTGTTTCAGTGTGTTCTAGGGTACCAGCCTCCACTGTTTCCATGGACCGGTGAGCCATCTAGCGTGCCATCCGTGGAGGACTGGTACCAGCGCAGCACGAAGGTTTGAAAGGAGGCTCATGTAGGCTTGGACGGGCGGTGAATTCCCAGAAGAAGCAATCAGATAAACACTGGAGGCCAGCCCCAGCCTACCTACCGGGTCAGCGAGTATGGTTATCCACACGATACCTCCGTCTCAAGCTTACCAGCAAGAAGCTCAGCCCTAAATTCATTGGGCCTTTCAAGATCAATTAGCCAAGTTAATGAGGTGACGTATAAACTACAGTTACCAGCACACATGCGCGTTCATGCCACCTTTCATGTTTCTCTCCTCAAGCCCTACGTACCTGGTAAAGGTCCCAAAGTCTCTCAGTCCGAGCCTCCTGCCCCCATCGAACTGGAGGATGGATTGGCATACTCAGTCCGGGAGATCCTCAGTTCTAGATGATGTCGAGGAGGTCTGCAGTATCTGGTGGACTGAGAGGGCTATGGTCCTGAGGAGCAGTCTTGGGTGAGCGCTGCCGACATCCTCGATCCATCGCTCCTGCAGGACTTCCATGCTCGTCACCCGTCCCTTCCAGGCCCACGCCCGAGGGGGCGTCCCAGAAGACCGCCAGGAGGCGTTCCTAGGGGAGGGGATACTGTAAGGACTGTGCCTTTGGAGGACCGCCTGCAGAGGGCGCCCTCGCCCGAATTCTAGAGTGCAATCCCGATGGCGGCAATTTTAGGCGTGGTCCGCCTATGCAAGCAGGTGTCCTTCAAAGGCTCATCGCGAAGTATTGTTGCCCTAGGCCTTGCTAAGCGTTGATGTTTATGATATTTATGACTTTTGGATATTTGACTCATTTCTGCATTTTGACCACTCTTTGGATTATCCATTTGGACTGTTTGCCTTCCTCTTCCCTTTTCCCAATAAACGCCTGTTTATCTACTGCATTATGGATTCATATTTTCCAACACCACGCTTGTCACAGTATTGCTATTTGCGCTGTTTGTCTTGCACTGATTGCACCAGGTTGCACACATCCACTTAATGTTGTTTTATTCTGTTATATGTAGCACTATGATCTTAGAGCAACGTTGTTTAATTTCATTTTGTACTGAATCTCCTATACATACTTGCAATGACAATAAAGCTTCTTGATACTTGATTTCCACTATCTTTTAGATTTATATAGATCTGTTTTTTTTTGTAGTTTCCTCAAACACAAAAGGCTACTGCTTTCTGGAGAAGTCAGTACAGGTCTCAGTGGGAACCAGTCAACAAAACGGAGCCTTCTAATTTCAGGAATCTGAAGCCATCTGAAAATATTTATAGAGGCTGGTTTAATTCCTGTTAACCTAAATATTTGGCCACAATTATTTTATTATGTTAATTTCAGTAAAGCAATTGACCATGTTGAGGATTTATTGTTGGTTTTAGTACACTTTTATAAGTCATACCATAGGAGTAAAGCTTTCCAAGTGTTTTAGTTTGAGCTAGTCACTGGGTCTAAACTAACATTGCATTAGATTAAACTTTCAGCTTGTTTTACTCTGTAAGGACAAAACCACCCACCAGCCCAAAGACAGAATCCAGGGGCATGGGTGAAGGGATCTTGTGTTCTGACGTTCCGTATCGCTTCTAGAATAATTACTTAAATCATTAGAATTTAGTTTAAATTTTACTTAGCTTTACTTACTTAGCTTTAAATCTTAACAAATTAAAATTCTCATACTTTTAGTTATCTGTTCATTAAATGACTCGATGTTGCACAGAAACTCACTCCGGCTAGTTAAGTGAGTCTCACGGTCACAAAACTGTCAGTTTACACTTAGTCAGAGGTTGTAGTGTTTGCCAATATTAATTTGTCTGGCCAACTTATGCTTGCTCAGAACATAGCCATGCTAAGCCAGGCGATAGATTTTACTCACTGGAAGAATGTGCCTCATACTCCATTCACTATTTAACTCCAGTTGTCTTATCCTGACATATGATTTTGTTGTAACAAAGTTCTTTAATCTACTGAAGAATTACAGATGAATCAATAACAATTTATTATGCCAGATAGGCAAAACATTAGCTGGGCAATGTAAATACAAAATACCAAATTACATACAACACAAGATAAACAGTATAAAGTAAACGATAATATAGAACATAGAATCATACCTGGCATATTTAAGATAGTGGTTTGCTAACTCACATTGCGAAGTATTGTTTGTCTACCTGACCTTACTAAGCGTTTTCTAAATCTGATTACCGACATTCTGCCGTTTTTCTTGTTTACATTACATTCCTGTGTACCGACCTTTGCCTGCCTGACTACAGTGAATAAATTACTTATTGTTATTATCAAAGCTATACAGGTGTATTCCTGCATTATAGATCTGGCCACTAACAGTACATTACAGATACCATCTTGACCCCAGAAAGAGGATTTAACCTCTTTCCTGAGGAATCTGGAAAAGACCCTGGTTTTATTAATTTATTGCTTTATTGGGATTTTAATCCTACATTCACCAGCCTACAACTCTGAATCACTCCTACTGTATTGCTGAATAAAAAATTGTCTATAACTTTGTGGTAGGTACATACTAATTTTTTATAAATGCACAGCTGGTTGTGCCAGACTGTTACTTTCTTTTTTTTTTTATATTTATTGTTGTGGTAGTCTAGTGATTTAGGCTAGGTGTTTGATTTAACCTGCTCTAACCTGCACTTGTGTGGGTTTCTCTAGATACTCTGGTTTTCTCCCACAGTCCAAAAACATGTATGTTTAGGTTAATTGGTGAATCTAAATAGCCTATAGGATTGAATGTGGTGAGTGGTTGTTTGTCTAATTGTGCCCTGCGATGGACTGGCGACCCTAGTCCTAACCCTTGCATTATGTGCGCTGGGATAGTCTCTAGCAGACCCCTGTGATACAGAATTAGGTAATAAGTGGGTAGGAAGATGATTGAATGAATGAATGAATGAATGAATGAATGAATGAATGAATGAATGAATTGGTTCCTTTCTCATTTTTGTCTTATATACATATTGTCATATCTGGCACTTGCCCAGGACAGCCACTTATTCTGGGCAGATATCAGACAGGTGTTCAATATTTAATGTATTCCACTATCCCCTCTTCTAGACAATAAAACTGTGCCTTAAAGCAGTAAACAGGAACACAGCAGGCACAGTTAAATCATTCTCAAATTTATACCAAAGTTCTTTGAAATTTAGATTGAATCCTTTTTTTGGCTGGAATCTTTCATCTTTTAGACTAAATTTCACCTTTGGACATGTTTATGAGGTGAAAGCACAGCAAAAGCAATCATCAGTTCTCTAGATTATGACTTGCTTCCACCTTCCTTATTTCATCAATCTTTATTTTTTTTCTTTTTCTCCGACATAGCTCAGTTTCACGTCTATTTTCAGCACAATACTCTGTGACAGCTGCAGCTTTGGACTTGTCATTTGAAAATGCCCCTCCTTCACACAATTTCATACATAGTAATGAGTCACAAATTTGATTTTACAGTAGCTATCCAGCTGCTACAACATGGTGTGGCATGAGCAGATGCTAGTGTCTGTTGTGTCGGATGAAGCAGAGCAGTTTAAATCATCCACACATGGAGCTTTCTTCCACTAGTCCATTACTGAAGCATATATTTCTTTGATTTATAACCATTCCTCTTGTATTCCTGGCACTTCATGGAGCTGGATACACATCATTCGGAAGCTACAAAGATGAGGATAAGAATAAATAAAGGATAAAGAACTAAATAAAGAACTCAATATGATTCACAAAAAATTTCACTCATGAACTGTGCTCAGTAATTATTATAAGCTATATTGTTATAGTACAGCCCAAATTTTGGACACACCTTTTCACTCAAAGAGTTTTCTTCATTTTCATTACTATCAAAATTGTAAATTCACACCGAAGGCATCAAATCCATGAATAAACACGTGGAATTATATTGATAACAATAAAGTGTGAAACAACTGAAAATATGTCATATTCTAGGTTCTTCAAAGTAGCCGCCATTTGCTTTGATTACTCCTTTGCACACCACATTCTCTTGATGATCTTCAAGAGGTAGTCACCTGAAATGGTTTTCACTTCACTGTGTCAGGTTTGATAAGTTGGATTTCTTGCCACTTATATAAATGGGGTTGGGACCATCAGTTGTGTTGTGCAGAAGTCAGGTGGATACAGAGCTGATAGTCCTACTGAATAGACAGTTAGAATTTGTTTTATGGAAAAAAAAGCAGCTACATAAATAAAAATGAGTGGCCATCATTACTTTAAGAAATGATAGTCAGCCAGTCTGAAATATTAGGAAAACTTTGAAAGTATCCCCAAGTGCAGTCAGAAAAACCATCAAGCGCTTCAAAAAAAAAAACTGGCTCACCTGCAAACCGCCCCAGGAAAGAAAGACCAAGAGTCACCTCTGCTGCGTAGGATATGTTCATCCGAGTCATCAGCCTCTGTATTCGCAGGTTAACAGCAGCTCAGATAAGAGACCAGGTCAATACCACACTGAGTTCTAGCAGCAGACACATCTCTAGAACAACTGTGACTGTGTGAATCAATTCTTGGTAGAATATCTGCTAGGAAACCACTGCTAAGAACAGGCAACAAGCAGAAGAGACTTGTTTGGGCTAAAGAACACAAGGAATGGAAATTAGACCAGTGGAAATCTGTGCTTTGGTCTGATGAGTCCAAATTTGAGGTCTTTGGTTCCAACCACTGTGTCTTTGTGTGATGCAGAAAAGGTGAACAGATAGAATCTACATGCCTGGTTCCTACTGTGAGGCATGGAGTAGGAGGTGTGATGGTGTGGGGGTGCTTTTCTGGTGACACTGTTTGGGATTTATTCAAAAGTGAATGCAAACTGAACCAGCATGACTACCACAGCATCTTGCAGCGGCATGCTATTCCATCCGGTTTGCGTTTATTTGGACTATCATTTATTTTTCAACAGGACAATGACCCCCAACACACCTTCAGGCTGTGTAAGGGCTATTTGACAAAGAAGAAGAGTGATTGGGTGCTGCGCCAGATGACCTGGCCTCCAGTCATCAGACCTGAACCTAATCGAGATGGTTTGGGGTAAGCTGGACTGCAGAGTGAAGGCAAAAGGGCCAACAAGTAAGCATCTCTGGGTGAAGCTACCTCTTGAAGCTCAAGAGTGTGCAATGCAGTGATCAAAGCAAAAGGGGGCTACTTTTAAGAACCTAGAATGTGACATTTTCAGTTGTTTCACTTTTTTTATATATTATAATTTAACATGTGTTAATTCATTGTTTTGCTGCCTTCAGTGTGAATCTACAATTTTCATTGTCGTGAAAATGAAGAAAACTCTTTGAATGAGAAGGTGTGTTCAAACTTTTGGTCTGTACTATTATTTATTTATATATATTCCAACACCTTACCTACTAAGCCACCACTCCAGCGACAGTTTAGCGAAAATTGTTTGAGTGTGCTAATGTTTTGGTATTACTAGCAATATGGGCTGTTGTTCAGATGTTCACGCAAAATAAAAATAAGAAAATCTGACAGCATAGTAAAAAGTATTTTAATTGGGTAAATGAGCCATATAAAAATATTGTTGAGGATGCTTTAGAAATCCTGAAGTATACTGCTCTCTAGCCTTCCAACCAGCATCTATACTTAATTGCCCCTAATTAGGATCACATGGCACACTGCAGGACACCGAGTGAATCCACATAAGCAGAAAGAGAACATGCAAAGTCCATACTTAAATACTCCTGGAGAGGATACGAAACTGGAACATTCTTGCTGTGAGGCAACAGTACAAACCACTAAATCAATTTGCTGATCCTGATCTATATAAAATATATGCTGATGAATAAGTTATGGATGAATAAATATTCGCATTGTATTACACAAGGTAGTTGGATAATCTGTGTCTTTGGAAGGGGGAAACACTAATGTTTTGTCTCTGTCTTCTAATTAGTTCTGAGTCTCTCTTGCTCTGCATAGAAAGGTTTGTAGTGTAAAACAATATTTTAAGAGCAAATGGTGTCAGTGCACAAAAAAAAGTTTGTGTGTGATGTGGTCTGCTGTCACTGACCTGCTGAGTTTCTTCTGATCTCATCCTCATCACAGTCAGAAATCAGTCTCATATTACTGATACATTCTTCAGGGTGCTCCATGCAATCAACCTGAAACAGGTGTCCAAAAGTTGTGTGTGATGTGACCAACATTAAATACTTGTCTATAATGTGTATGTGTATAATATATGAAGAGCTCTGTTTCTTTAGAAACATGCAGACACACGCATGCCAAGTGAAGAATGATCTAAAACCGTACACTTTCTTTCCAGTCATCTGCAGCTTCCCGCTGATGTCATATTTATAGCATCTTATTTATCATATCACCTTTGTCATTTGTTCATGCCATGTGTGTCAGAATGTGAATTAAGGCGAAAATAACTTTAAGGCAGCTTACATACATAAAGATTTTTTTTTTTTAACTGTGCACATTTGAATTAAGGCTAAATCATGAACATCTATGTAAATATGTAATGGTTAGCACAGTCGGCACAGGTTCAATTTTCAGCCAAAATGTTTTGCAATGTACCAAAAAAGCTAAAACAAAACATGTGCCACCACCAATATAACCACAAGCACTAAACATAGAAAACATACACTCATAAAACTACTAAAACGTGTCATAGAAATTGCAATAAATATATTTTTTACATTTTTGAAGAACTCTGTAAAAACAGTTTTACCAAAACTTACCTCATAAACATATAATGTAAAACAAGTGTAACACAAAAAACTCATTGCATTCCATTGATATTGATTAAGCTGCTTCATACACTTGTGAAACACAAATATAACAAAATATCTCATGTGACAAAATGACAGTTTTATAATCCAATTCTCACCTCTTACTTATATTTTCAGGCTTTTGAATGCCATCCATTTTTTGTTTCACAATGCATGAGGTCGCTATCTTTATCTAAGCTTGTGTGAATTGTTATTAATGAAGATAATAGTTATGTATAATCAAACCCTGTTTGGGTGACATTTAAAAATGTGGATATAATAATGACAAAGTGCCACAGTCTTTGCAACCTCTTACCCTCTCGTGGTCTGGTGGGGCAGTGTCTAAAATATCTATGACTAGTGTTCAGTGCTCCAAATGTTATTATATCTACGTGTTTGTGGGTTAAACTGTATGTATGTGAACATCCACTGATTGAAAATCCAGTTTAGAAAACATGTGTATTTAATATTCTAAAATTGGTACGCCAGTCTGAAATATTCTAGAATATTTTAACCATGAGGGCTAGGTAATCTGCCGGCTCAACGTTGTAACGGACATACGAAATACGGATCCATATTTCAGTTACCCGTTTATTAATTTATATAAGTAATAAATGAAACCAAAACAAACACGAGAATGCACACGCGGGAAAAACTTCTGTGACGAAACAAGCTTTGATGTCCTCAGCGGGAACCACAGAACTTATCTTTAGTCAAAGGTTCAAAAACACAGTCCAGAGAAGTTTGAGGCGTGTTGCTCGTGTAGTGGCTGAAGTCTGTACAGGAAACAATAACTCGCGACACGCATACCTGCGTTTCGCTTTAAA
Organism: Pseudolaguvia tuberculata; assembly: GCA_026260255.1. Lineage (NCBI taxonomy): Eukaryota > Metazoa > Chordata > Actinopteri > Siluriformes > Sisoridae > Pseudolaguvia > Pseudolaguvia tuberculata. Next base: position 3,117 of record JAOTRA010081577.1, on the reverse strand, counting down.
TAAGCCATCTTGTTTCCAGGATGACGACGCTACGAAAGGCACAGACACCTTCCTTAAAGGTGTGCATTGGGGTTCAGGTTTAGGCACCACACACACCACAACCTTGAGAAACCATGTCTAGATTGACCCTCCTTTTACAACTCTTAGCTATAATTATAGGATATCTTACTGTCAATGCAGGAGAACATATTCTATAATAATATCATGTAATAATATCATAGAGATAAAACATTTTGTTCTTAATCAGGTGTAATATTTGTGTATGTTATGTATTCATTACTGTCTAAATTCACAATTTAATTTAGTCATTTAAAACCGTATTATGGATTCTAAGATTTTACGCTATGCTTAAGGAGTTTGATGTGCATTATATTTGGGTTTTTACTTTCAGCATCCACATTCATCATCCAAGGAAGCTGCAAACAAGTCATCCTTTTGCATTATTTCTATACACACGTAATATTGTTTATCTGACTCACCATCTGTCTCAGAACAGTGGTGTCCAGATTGAGGCTGAGGCACCTGCTCAGCTTTTATTTTTGGGCAGATGTCCAGCTTTAATAAACATCCATCTGATCTGATTGTAGCTCATATAAGCATCATATCTCTGACACAAATACCTCTGTGAGAATAAAAAAATACTTTCAAGCACTATAATGCTCATATGTGCCTGGCAATTTGTATATTGTAAATCTGGTAGCACCACTAAAGAAAACACACATTTTAAGAAGTCTCTTCTAGTGATGCAGCTGTAAGTAGAGTTAAACTAATGTCTCAAGAGAGTGCTTCACAACATAATGAACAAGTAATAACTCCATCAGGTAACATGGCGCATATCGGCAGTGCAGTGTAGATGATGAGATCTGTGATTTGTGTGCTTGGAAATCTTTAAATAATTGTAAGATGGATTCAGTGCTGTCCCTCATCGTATTATTGAAGCTAAATGTGTATATAATTGATGGGAGAAGGGAAAAATTATTACAATCCAAATATGCAAATCTGAAAACCTATAGTAGACTTATATTTGTGATACTAACGAAGATATAGCAACATTCAAATTCAGAAATATTTCCATTGAAGTGTCACTTAAATATAAGAAATTTGATTAAACATGTATTCAGATGTATTAAAGATACATCTTTTTAAAGTAACCTTTCTAAACTATCATGGATATTGAACCATTTTATTTAGATCAAATTGCACTCTCAATTAATATTAAACCAACATCTGTAGACTGTACCATTTTCTACGAAAGATGTAATAGCACAGCTTTCATTGTACATTATACAAAGAACAGGACCCTATTTTAAATTGTGGGGTTGAATTTTTAAATCAGAAATACTTTACAAACAAGTTCACATGTACCTGCTACAAAACCCTCCATCATAGCACAGAAATTGCTGGTGTGGCACCTGCAATTACTGCTTTTATATAGAGGAAAGAATATCACATTCTGCAAACCCAGTTGCACAAGCCAGTGCATTCTTAGTGACGGTCCCAAACCCCGATAAATTGGAAGGATTCTGTTAGGAAGGTGTGTTAAGCAGATCACAAATAAGATTTTCATACTGGATCGGCGAGGCCCGGGTTAACAACGGCCGCCACAGGTACTGTTAGCCGACAGGATATCTGTAAAATTTTACTACTGTCATCCAAAGGAGGAGTTTGTAACCTGAAAGAGATTGGAGACTGCAGAGTGGTGGCAAGGGATAGGGTAGCTAAACAGCATCAGATGGTTGTCTGTAGGATGGCTTTGGAGGTTAAAAGAAGATGAAAAGGGAGGAGACAGAAAAGAGAATAAGATGGTGGAAACTAAAGTAGGAAGACTGTTGAGTGAGATTCAGAGAGGAGGTTAGACAGAGGCTTGGTGGTGGTGAAGAGATTTTGAATGATTGGGCAACGACTGCAGAAGTGATAAGTGAGACAGCTAAGAAAGTACTTGCTGTGACATCTGGAAAGGGAAAGGAAGACAAAGAGACGTAGTGGTGGAATGAGGAAGTGCAGGAAAGCATAAGAAGAAAGAGTTTGGCAAAACTGTTATTTGCTATATAAATTGTTACGGCAGAGAGATGAGTAAAGTAGGCAGGAGTTTAAGGAGAGGAGGCAGCAGGTAAAGCTAAGTATTTTATATACTTTGTATTGGTTGGCCAGGCAGAAATACGGAGCTGGAAAGGATGTACTGCAAGTGAGCGCGATAAAGGATACAGATGGAAATGTGTTGTCTAGTGTCTTGATAAGGTGGCGAGAGTATTTATGGAGATTGCGTATGGAGAGTGTGTTCAAGAAGTTAAGAAAATAGTTCAGTTAGGTTAAATTTGGTGGAAAAGAGAAGCAGGAGTGGTTTGTGATCGAGTTTCTGCAAGAGTGAAAGGAAAAGTTCATAAGACTGTAGTGAGACCTGCTATGTTGTATGGTTTAGAGATAGTGTCGTTGTGAAAAAGACCTCCACAACAGAGCTGGAGGTGGTAGATTTTAAAATGTTGAGAGGTTCATTGAGTGTGATGAGGATGGACAGGATTAGAAATGAGTTTATTAGATGTAGGATGTTTTGGAGTCAAGGCGAGGGAGGCTAGGTTGAGATTGTTCAGAGCTGGGACATGCAGTATATTGGTGGAAGAATGCTGAGGATGGAAGTGCCAGGCAGGAGAAAAAGAGGAAGACCAGGGAGGTCTTTATGGATATGGAGAGGCAGGGTAGTGTGGAGGAGAGCGCTTCGCTGTGGCTAGCACTAACTGGAGCGGCCAAAAGGAGAAGAAGAAAATATTGCAGATGGGATCAGAGCGCATTTAAAATGTTTTTAAGTTGGGAATGCTTCAGGCACTAGGTATGCAAGTTAATTTCTAAAGCTGCCTGGAGATAAAAGATGATGTACAAAAGTATGTTTCAAACGATTGTGGTTTACGCCAACAGTTGGCTGAGAGTATAGTTTTTATTTTCTCAGTTGTCTTTATTGGGATTTGGGTTTTGTTTCTATTTTTTAACTTGCTTTCTAAGTGCATATGTTGGTCACCTATATCGGATAATTTCTTAAAACCTTTACATTTTCATCCATCCATCCATCCATCCATCCATCCATCCATCCATCCATCCATCCATCCATCCATCCATCCATCCATC
>JAOTRA010081558.1:0-12595 GCA_026260255.1 Pseudolaguvia tuberculata | reverse complement strand
ATGCTGTGTGCGCATGCTGTGTGCGCATGCTGTGTGCGCATGCTGTGTGCGCATGCTGTGTGCGCATGCTGTGTGCGCATGCTGTGTGCGTATGCTGTGTGCGCATGCTGTTGTGCATATGCTGTTGTGCATATGCTGTTGTGCATGTTTCTACTGTGCTATATACTAGTTTATTGCCAGCCTGAGCCAATGACGGCAAGTTATTTAAAACAGTAATCTTGTCTGAGACATGGGCTTGGCTTGGAATGAAGTTTTTACTAGACCCAGATCAAGTCTGTGGTTTTAGAACGGCATTTAAAATATAAGGAAGGATTCGTGCAATCAGCTTCCAGAATAAAAGTTGTTTGTTTAATTGTGGCGTTTGGATGAGACGTGATATCCTAAATGGACTTGTATCAGTTAAGTAATGCTAACCAAGATATCCGAGGTAAGTAGGATTAAGTTAAGATGTACAGTTCCCCTTTTTCATATTTTGTCACTTTAAATTCACAGACTTGAGGGGATTTTATGCAATAGACCATTTTTATTTAGTTGTATTATACAAACCTGAGTTCCAAAAAAGTTGTTCAAATCGTGAATAAAACCAGAATGCAATGAAGTGGAAGTTTCCAATTTCAATATTTTATTCAGAGTAAAATATAGATAACGTATCAGATGTTGGAAGTGAGACATTTGAAATGTCATGCCAATGATTGGATATAAAAAGAGCCTCTCAGAGTGGATCACCAATTCCATTGAAAATTGTTGGTGCAATATCAGAAAGGAGTTTCTCCGAGAAAAATTATCATCATCTACAGTGCATAATAATATCCAAAGATTCAGAGAATCTGGAACAATCTCTGTGAGTAAGGGACAAGGCTGAAATGCCCAATACTGGATGCCCGTGATCTTCGAACCCTTAAACGACACTGCATCACATACAGGAATGCTACTGTAATGGAAATCAGCGCTTGGTATCAGCGCTCCGTTCAGAAGCCTGCAAAAAACATTTGGCGAAAGAGAAAGATGCGACAAAGAAGACTACTAACACAGTTGAAAAACTAGAAGCCTGTAATAGACAAGAATGGGACAACATTCCTATTCCTAAACTTGAGCAACTTGTCTCCTTAGTCCCCAGACTGTTGCAGACTTGTCCCAACTTTTTTTGAGATATGTTGATACTTATTTTCCCCTTAAAATTATACATTTTCTCAGTTTAAACATTTGATTTCATCTATCTTGTATTCTGGATAAAATATTAAAATTTGAAATTTCCACATCATTGCATTCTGTTTTTATTCACAATTTTTACACTGTCCCAAATTTTTTGGAATCTGGTTTGTAATTTAATCTCTGTATAAATACACTTGATTTGTGAAGGCATCAATGGTTTGTTAACATGAGTGAACAAATAGCATCATATCACTGCTATGTGTGGTAGAAAAGATGGTGGCGGCAGAATCATACTGTGTGTATGGGGATTTTCTTCAGCAAGCACGTGGAAACTGGTCAGAGTTAATGGGAATATGGATGGAGATGGGGGAAGACAGGGAAATCCTGTTGGAGGCTGCAAAAGACTTTGCATAAACATATCATAACATAGTTTGAGGCATTTAGATTGGATTCAACTTTATTGAATAAGCATTGTTCCAGAATGTTCTTGTTATTCAGATTCACTGAAATTATGAGTGAATGCCTAATAATGTAAGGATATATAATGGGAACAGACTGCTAATTGGAAGATCCGGGTTCAATTTCCAGTAACAGCAATCTTCCACGGTTTGGGCCCTGTGCAGCCACCAATTGCTCAGCTATATAAGGGAGATAAATGTAAGCTGCTGTGAATAATGGCATATACCAAATGCTATAAATTTATCCGGTCCTGAATTAATGAATTCAATATTACTGAGCTATTTGTTAATGGCTGACTTATTTGATGATTACTAATGCATTTATTTTAAATTAAATATTTATAGATACCTTATGAACGGAGGCTGTATGCTAGGTAGGAATGTATTGTATTATTTAATATATTGTTTATTCTTTCTCAAGATTTCTTTCTCAAAGCCTGTTTCCTCTTTATTGTCATTTATCAGGTATTACAGCATGACAAGACAATCTTATATTAACAACGCTTTCTGATACGTTATTGTTGCTATAGTAACAGCATATGGCTGAGCAAGGCCCTTAACCCAAAATTGCTCAGTTAAAAAAAAAAAATAATAGAGACTAAATGTAAATCGCTCTGGATAAGAGCGTCTGCTGAATGCTAAAGTGTATATGGCTAGGTGCATAAATTTAAGACAATTAATAAATGTAATGATTAACATTGCTGTTAGTTTTCCCAGCGCTGCAGCTTTTCAGTAAAAGACTTTTATACTTTCTATAACCTGAGGACAGGAACTAAACTGTCTGTAATATGTCATTCATTAATAAATCAGTTGCTGTAACTGTTGCTCATTTACTTCAGGGTTCAGTTAGAACAGTTCGCTATAGTGTTGAGAAGTCTACCTTTTTTCAACCTTCTGTCCTACTTACTACTTTTGGGATGCACTACAACCCCAGACTAGCTCGGCTCAAAATCAGTGTCTGAGCTGTTCTCTTTAGAGTATAATGGGACAGCGGGATGAAATATGGGAGAGATGAGACAGGAAATGGAACTCTGGTTAGTGGAGAGTAACTTGCGCATGTGGGTGGCGGATCTTTAACCCACTACACCACGATCTGGCCCTAAACTTTTATACTTTTTACATACAAGCAGCGTTTCATTTTCAGAGGACCAAAAACGCACAAGTTTCGCCTCCACTTGGGCTTCAGCACTTTTTATTTTATGACTTGGTCATCACACTGATCTCTGCCAATTATTAGTCCAATCCTGGTCTTTTTTTATGGACGGTTTGTCTCCTATATTATGTCCCATCTGTCACTCTGAACTGGAGAAAGTATGCCAAAAAGGGAAAGCTAATCTAAGTATCTGAAGAGCACCTTCACAATGCTGCCCCTTACTACATGGAATCTAAAATAAACTTTTGCTGCGTCAGTCAAAAAATAAACTACGGTCTGATTAAAAAAATCAAACGGGGGGCAGCTAGGAATTCTGGCATAGCTATTCAGTCTTATTAATCTTTTACCCAGTAGACGAACTGTCTGTTGGCTTTGAAAGAGGTAGCCTGTGAGTTGGATTAAAGAAGGATGAATGGCTTTAACCTACCCTTCTCTGAGATAAGCCCCCTTTCCTACTGTAGACTTTCAAAACCTTCCCATCAGCATTTCCTTCTAAGCCTATATTACATTGGCTCAAGGCTCTATGACCGACTATCAAAGTTCTTGGCAAACGTCTTATCACTTCTAAATAATTAGATCTGTCCAGTCATTAAATTGGAGGAACAGGGTTGGAACAGAAAATGTGCAATGCAGAACAGACTAATATTTATTGTCCTCACCTCAAATTTTCCAAGGTGATAACAAGCTAGGGCTTTTTCTTTCTTCTCTGTGGTATCAAGTCTGGTTTTTCTGTCTGTTTCTTTTGTTTATTTGTTTCATAATTCCCCGCGCTTGCGTGGGTTTTCCCCGAATACTCCGGTTTCCTCCCACTGTCCAAAAACATGTACATTAGGCGGATTGGTGAGTCTAAATTGGCCATAAATTCCCAGCCATTAGGGAGCAGCCTTAGTGCCGGTCCCAAGCCCGGATAAATGGGAGGGTTGCGTTAGGAAGGGCATCCAGCGTAAAACCCCACCAAATCGAATGTGCGGATCACTGATCCGCTGTGGCGACCCCGAACGGGAACAGCCGAAGGACGGAAATCTGTAATTTGAGAAATCAAACTCTAAACAAGCCCGAGGGTAGACTGATTGCTTTTGACATATTCTTTAGAATTACTTCTTGATGAACATTTGTGTAATTCAAATAAAACGTAACTAACACTAACCTGATACTGCTGTGGGGCTTGTTTTGAAGCTGGTAGTTCAAAGACTCATGTGAAGAATCCCGACATTATAAATTCTGCTCAGTACCAAGGATTTTACCGGTGCCGGAGGTTTACGCCAGATCTTCCAACATAATATAGAGCTTTAGCTCTGTATGATTCTGAATCAGCAAAGAAATGGTTGTTTGAAAAGGAAATCCTTTTAAAGACTGTGGTCTGATTTGTTCATGGTGCACAAGAGGCATGGAGAAAGAGTTGGGTTGAGCTATTGGAGGTGTATGAAAATTGGTTTGCTTTCTGGCATCCATTCATATCTATCGGTTTCCCTGCATCCATTTAAAAAATTTACCGTTGACAGTGGAAGTGGGGATGGGGTGGAGGATAGAAAACCATGACTCATTTGTTTATGCAGGTCTTTTCCAGGTCTTTCGGGTTTTGGCACTATCGCCGGGCAACATCTGTTCTCTTTTTCAGTTTCGGTCTGGAGACTGGCTAGGCCAATCCAGGACCTTGAAATACTTCCACTCCTTAGTTACCCTTAGATACACCTCCACTTGCAGTACCTATGATGACACCTGTTAATACAGAATCTTGTGCTTTGATACATGCAGTGTAAATGCAACCTTTGTCAGCAGAGGAGGGTTTGTATTATAATAACGATTGATTATTCAAATCTATCAGTCAGTGAGAAAAAATAATAATAATGCTACAAAATAAACGAGTTCTACATATGTATCAGCAAATCATGGGGCAAGTATTGGTGGGTGGTACTGCAAGTATGTTTATTGAGAGAGGTTAATTTAGCTTTCATGCCAATACCCCAAATAATGTCCAGGTAAAAGCAAACCAAAGCCATACTGCATACCTTTTTTAAATTACATTTTATATCATTTCATTTGATAAATAAATTTCTAATAGGGGCGGTGAAGTAGTATCATTGATATTTGTGCTTAATTTCGTTCATTATGTGTTCTTCCAGCTTTGGGAAATTTCCTCTGGAGAAATGCTTTTGTCGGTCCTCTTCGATGTTAGCATCATGTCAGTGACCCTTGACCCCAGTGAGTACTTTCTCTTCTGCGGAGGAAGCGACGGCAGCATCTTTCAGGTGTCCCTTTGTAACTCGGTGAGTATGTCTTATAGCATGACATTGTTTGGAATAAAGTGGAAATATGGAAAATTGTATGCTAGCTCATATAAAAAATAGGGAATGTAATTGGAGAGGGGCAGTTTGCGGCCTAATCTTGGTTAAAATTACCATTTAATGCCATTTAATATAAAAATGCTGATAAACAAGTTAATCAATTCAGGGATGTGGGCGTAACTGAATATTGGGGGTTCTGGGAATTAAAGTTTAAAGGGGACAGGATGATTGTGCCAGCTATGCATTATGTAGGCAGCTGTTACAAGGCATGTTCACACACATTTCACACCAGCACTCAAGCAATCAGCCATGATAAAGAAAGACGAGTAAACAAAGTAAGCGAGATCAAGACATTTGATCACTATTGTCATGTAATGAAAAAAAAAGTAAAATGTTTCAAATTAATATAAAAATCCTGTTCCTGCAGTAGAATTTAAATATGAATATAAATACATGCCATTAAATCGGTAAAAGCATCACATTGTGGAAAAATGAAAGACAATATGGAATGGAAAAGGGAAATGAAAGAAAGGAACCAGGAGTAAAATAGGTAGAGAGAATGAGAGAGAAAATTGGTAAAATAAAAAGAATAAGAAAGAAACGAAATGAATGAATAAAAATGGCAGACAAAGAAGATAATAAAAGTGAAGGAAGTAGGCGTGAAATATAAAACAAAAAGGAGGAAGAAATAATTGAAAAAGAACAAACAAAAATTATAAAATAAAAATTGGACATCTTTTAATATCGATAAACACATTTTATTGGCCTATTTCATTAATCACAGCAAGAATTAATCATAAGTAAAAAGGAACCAATTGAGTGTTAATTTCAGGCACATTTACTGCTTATTGAGAGCATGAATACTGTTGCATGCAAACACCGACCCCCCCCCCCCCCCACGGCTCTAATAAGCTTATCCACTCAGCCCCAGACTTTCCTTAGTTTATTACCAATGTACTCGCTCACATTTACACTGAAAAGCCTGTAGTCCTTTTATTAAGTTGCTTCTATTATAATCAGTTTAAAGCAAGTCAATTCGGTTTTAGTCAGTTTGCCTGAGTTCACTGTAGCCTGGACCACTAGTATTTCTACGTATACACACTAACGTAATATTCCATATTTCTGCTGCATTTATCATTCCTGTATGCAGTGATTGTTCTAGAAGCAGCGAAAACATTATTCCTGACCTTTGCAATAGCTATCTATTGATGGTAAGGAAGAAACTAGATAAGAAATAAGAGATGTAAGAAAAGAGGAAAAAGGTTGGAGGGCAAAACTTCTTCCCCTTTCGGCTACTCCTGTTAGGGGTCGCCACAGCGGATCGCTCGTCTCCACATTACCCTGTCCTCTATATCTGCCTCTTTCACCTCAGCTATCTGCATATCTTCCTTCACCACATCCATAAACCTCCTCTTTTCCTCTTGCCCGGCACCTCCATCCTCAGCATTCTTATACTACCATACTATACTGCATGTCCCTTTTCTGCAAATGTCCAAACCATCTCAACCTAGCCTCTCTCACTTTATCTCCAAAACATCCTACATGCGCTGTCCCTCTAATAAACTCATTTCTAATCCTGTCCATCACCCCCAATAAAAATCTCAGCATCTTCAACTCTGCCACCTCCAGCTCCGCTGCTGTCAGTAAACCGTACAACATCGCTGGTCTCACTACAGTTCTAGAAACTTTCCCTTTCACTGTTGCCAAAACCTGTGTAGCACAAATCACTCCTGCACTCTTCTCCATCCACTCCACCCTGCCTGCACTCATCACTTCTCTAACACACTCTCCTTTACTTTGCAGTTTGACCCCAGGTACTCAGACTTACTCCTACTCACTTTCATTCCCCTTCTCTCCAGCGCATACCTCCACCTTCCAGATTCTTCTCAACCTGCTCCCTATTCTCACCACAAATCACAATATCATCCGCAAGCATTATCGTCCATGGAGACCATGATAAAACAATTTAAATCCACCACCAATGTTCCTGGCCTTACTCCCTTTCCAACTAGTCTCCTGAACACACAACACATCCACCTTTCTATGCTCCATCATGTCAGCTAACACTCTCCCTTTACCAGTCATAGTACCAACATTTAAAGTACCCACCGCACTTCCACTCTCCTACACTTCTCCTTCACCTGCCGTCTTCCTCCTCTCTTTCTCCTACTTTGGCCAATAGTAGCCAAATTTCCACCAGTACCCTGTTGGCTAACAGTACAAGTGGCGGTCGTTGTTAAGCCGGGCCGCGACCGATCCGGTATGAGATTCTGATTTGTGATCCGCATATTTGATTTGGTGAAGTTTTACGCAGGATGCCCGTCCTAACGCAACCCTCCCCATTTATCCGGGCTTGGGACCGGCACTAAGAATGCACTGGCTTATACAACACTAATGGCTGATTGGTAGGAGGGAAAATAAGGCCAGAGAAAAAGGAAACCAAAGAAAAGAAATAGGGGGGAGTAAAAAAGAAAGTGATCATGAGGAAAAAGGGAAAAAATAAAAGAGATAGAAAAAGTATTTATTGATATTAGACATATGGTGGAAAGAAAAGAAATGAAAAGTCATGAATGAAGGGAAGAAAGTAAGAGGCTGTGGAACCCTACAGGATGAAGTAGAGTAAGGATCCATGGTGAGCATTTTCAGACCAATTCTTGAGACAAGACCAAGCAGTCTTCCTCATCTGTCTTGATCCAGGCTCTGTCTGAGCATATACACTTTAGCCCCTTAAAGGGCACGACGTGATCAGTCTCTGTCTTTGTGGGAAAAAACGTGATCAGTCTCTAGCTTGCTGGGTACAACATGCTCAGTCTCTGGCTTTGCAGGCACAGCGTGAACAGTCTCTAGCTTGGAGGGTACGACGCGCTCAGTCTCTGGCTTGGCGGGTACGACGCGCTCAGTCTCTGGCTTGGCGGTTACAACGCGCTCAGTCTCTGGTTTGGCGGGCGCAGCGTGATCAGTCTTTTAGCTTGACGAGCACGACGTGGTTAGTCTCGGGCTTGGCGGGTAATGCATGATCAGTCTAATGACTCATATATAGTTGTCAAACCTAAATGCATTTTTTATTTGATATGTAAACATGTAGGAAAACAACAAATGTAAACTTAACTTGACTAGACAAACTTAACGTAACTTGATGCTATCAAACGTGACTCACCACATCTGTAATCCTACCAAAGACAAAAAGGAAACTATAAATATTAAATAATTCTGACTAAACTAATCACAGGGCAGAACTGAAAACCAATAGAAACATGACACATGGACCGGGAAATCATATAACAGAAACCTATGGGGAACAATGATCACATGACAAGACAGAAAGTGAACAAAAGAGATGAATGAGAACTCAAACTTAAAACATGAGACATAAACACCAAAGTTGACAAAAAAGAGAAAAGACTGAAGGGAGGAATGAATAAACAAAAAGGAAAAAGGAAATTGACCTGCAAAAAATGAAAATTGAGCAACTTTTTTTTTTTCTAGCCCTGGCCTCTTGTTACGGACTGTGATGGCTCAATTGTTAAGGTGCTGGTTGTTGAGAGGTAGACCAGGAAGAGACCTGGGTTCTAGCCCCACCTCCACCACTGTTGGGTTCTTGACCCTTAGTCCATCCTGCTCCAGGGTCGCTGTACAATAGCTGAACCTCCACTCTGACCCCTAACTTATTAAGATTGGGATATGCGAAGAAAATCATGTATATGCACTCTGTATAATCATGTATGTGACAAAAATTGAATCCCTTTTCTTTCCCTTGTTGGGTCTGTTAATGGTACAATGCTAAAGGATATCATTACTTAAAGAGAACTGGCTGTTCTATACGGGATTCAATTCCAGGCCACAGAAACGTCAACAAAGTTAGTTTTACCTTTTCTCCTTAAGCTTCAAAGATTCATTTTCTTCAACATTACACATTTTTTATTTAATCATTAATATTGATGATTTCCTAAATAACTTATGCCTAGATAAAGTCTGGCTTTTTTGTGGACCTGGAATCACACACTTCATAAAAAATTGGGTAGTAAAACATCTCGTAGAGACAGGCTGAATTGGGGGGGAAAAAAGGACCAAAAAAAACCCCCATAGGGGTTCAACCATCATGATCTCCATCACCCACCAGACAAAGTTCAATTTTTGGTTTATTCCCTAATTTGGGGTCACAGGGGTCTGCTGGAGCCTATCCCAGCACACATAGGGCGAAAGGCAAGGATGCAACCTGGAAAGGCCATCAGTCGATTGCAGGGCCAAACATACCATACACACACTCACTCCTTTCGGCCATTTTAGATCCACCAATCAACCTAATGTACTTGTTTTTGGACTATGGGAGAAAACCAAGCAAGTCAGAGAAAAACTCCACACAGAAAGACCCCTTGGACAGTACTTGATCCTGGGACCTTCTTGTTGTGAGGTGACCGCGCTAACCACTATGCCTAAGTACAGTGAAATCAGAGAGAGTAACTAACAGTAAATAACACCTAACCATCAGGTATTAGTTTATTGGTCAAAGCAGCTGCATTGAGCTTATGCATGTTACCATAAATCTGATTTATTATACTTGTACAGGTAAATATGTAAACACTAACACTAATGTGGGAAACAGATTATTCCTGCCTGTTTCATGTTAAACCTCTAATAAAATGTTATCCATTAGAATTTCCCTTTCTGTGCATGTTTGCATGTTCTCCCCACGCAAGCTTTTCCCTGGATACTCCGGTTTCTGGTTTTCCAGAACATTAAGTTGATTGGCAATAGGACTGTGTAATGGATTGGCAACCTGTCCAGGGTGTACCCCTGCCTTTAACCCTTTTATATAACATATCCTATTAGATTCTTAAAATGTTTTGCTATGATAGATTTTTAGACGTTTAGTAATATTTAGTAATTGTGATGTTTTAGTTGTTTTTATGTTTTAATCCTAGCCTGACGTGCTAATGTCTAAGTAGGAAATAAATTATTTTTAGCTGTCTGTCCTGTAATCCAAGCCTTTGAACTCAACTTGTCATCTTTAATGGCGAATCCTCGAGCAAGCTATTTAAAAAAAGTGGTGTAATTATTTGAGTCAGCAGAAGCACAGTTTAGTAATCTGCTCCGCCTGTGTATCTGCAGTGACCCCCCCCCCCCCTCACCACATAATTAAGTCAATTGATCAAACCATTTAGAAAATGCTCAGGGCCAAAACAAAAAGAAAAACCACCCCACTTTGCGCTAATGCTGAAATGAGGATCACTGTAGTCTCGTACCTGGTGTGTTACTTAAAACACTTCTTAAAATCGTAACCTGCTAATAATAAATGTTTCTCTCTTTACTCTTTTCTCTTCTTCTTTCTTTCCTGTCATGTTGTCAGACTTTAAGTCGGGATAAGACCTTCCAGTCGGATGGTGACGGCAATCAGGTGTTCAAAGGCCACAGGTAAAGTCAATTTTAACACTCGTACAGACCAGGCTAGACTAGGCAGGAAAATTAACCCTTTAAATAGTAACTAAAATTCTGATTTCATTTTAAGTTGCCAAACTTCTTCTAATAGTTTCTTTCTCTGGATTTTGCATGGTCTTGTCTTTGCCAATTCCCCTTTGCTCCATATTTTTTCTTGACAGCTGCCAACTTGTGCTATTGATGCCTAAGGCTAAGAGCATGGGTATGCATTGCTGAAGTGTTGTAGGTGTGTTCCTGGGTGTGTTTAACCCTTCTTACCTCTATTCGGAAATGTACAAGATGATGTATGTAGTATAAACATGTAACATGTTATGCCGAGCAAAAATTATAACATTTTTGGACAAGTTAGACACATTTAAAGGGTTGAGCAGTCATTTGAAAGGTTCTGGAATGGGGGCCCCTTTTCCATCAAGAATATATACGGGTTGGACAAACCATTTTTGGAAACTGAAATGCCTGGTTTTAGACCACTGTAATTTATTAGTATGGTGTGGGTTTGAGGGATTTTGAGCCTTTGTTCTTGCAGAATAGCAAGGTTTGAGGTTCTGGTGGAGGAAAACCTTTTCTGAGTTGCTTCTCCAAACCTCCCCACGGTGTTTACAGTGTTTGTTATAATTGGGTGCACATGGTCCTCCAACATGGTTTGGTAGTTCTTGGCCGTGTGACAAGTATTGGGCCTAAGGAATTCCATGATATTGCAGAATAAACTGATCACTGATCCATCCACATATTTCACTCTGGGCACGCAACAGTCTTGGTGATATGCTTCTTTGGTCCTTCACCACACCGTAACTCGCCTGGATGTGAGAAAGACAGTGAAGTTGATCATCAACGAACAATACATGTTTCACATTGTCCCAAGAGTTTCGCTACTGGCACCAAAGCAGAACGGTTATGTACATGGAACCTGAGGAGCTCCTGATGGTAGATACACTTTAGGTGCACATTTAATTCTGCAGATCATTTTGCAGCTGTAGTTTTTTTTTGTTTTTTTTTTGATAAAATCCGGCTTAGCACCCGAACATCTCTTTCAAACAGCTTCCTCTTGTGTCCACATTTACTCCTATTCAATGTGGTTCATCTTCCTGGTGGTAGGCTGACATTACCTTGGATACTGTGGCTCTTGATACATCGAATAAGAGAACAACTTGTCCTCTTTTGATCACCCATAATGTGTGCATTGCATTGTTTTAATCAAAACTGTGCTCTTTCTCTGCTAATTAAACCTTCACACTCTGCTCTTACTGGTGGAATGTGTATGAAGATGAAGATTGGCCACCAGACTGGTCAAATTTAGCTATGAAACCTCTAACACTGAATTGGCCAGTGTTCTACTTTTATTGTCCAACCCATGTAAACTGTTGATATATTGCAACTTTTGACATGGTCCAGTTCGCAGTGAGATCTCAATGTAATCTCTTTTCTATCGCTACTATTATCAAGCAGTAAAGCACTCTCCAATATGAGAGCTTAGCGTATGAGTCAGTGTGTTTGAAGTAGGTCATTTTCCATGTTTGTTTAGAAGGGACTAGCTTAGCTTGGTTTGTGTTTTGCAAACTCAGCTTTATAGAATCGAATCAAAAAGCAATGTTCATTTCGGTGATTTTCAATGTTTTCACTGACAAAACTGAGATAATAACTAAATAAAAATGTAATGACTGATAAAAGTATAATTAAAATATATTGATTTTTGTTAACTAATAAAAAAAGTGGAAAATGCAACTGAGTAATGTTTATTGGATAATGTCCAATTAATCTTTGGGTCCACTATATTATTTTGTATCATCAGTAGAGAGATATAGATTGAGAATTACAAGGGGGGAGAGAGACAGACTGAGAATCACAGAAGGCAGAGAGACAGACTGAGAATCGCAGAGGGCAGAGAGACAGACTGAGAATCGCAGAGGGAGAGAGAGGAGACATACTGAGAATCACAGATGGAGAGAGAGAGACAGACTGAGAATCACAGGGGCGAGAAAGAGAAAGACTGAGAATCACAGAGGGGAGAGAGACAGACTGAGAATCGCAGAGGGCAGAGAGACAGACTGAGAATCGCAGAGGGAGAGAGAGAGAGACATACTGAGAACCACAGATGGAGAGAGAGAGACAGA
>JAOTRA010081549.1:0-12863 GCA_026260255.1 Pseudolaguvia tuberculata | reverse complement strand
GACAGGAACAGAACGAGGCCTCCTAGCCTCTGTGACAGGAACAGAACGAGGCCTCCTAGCCTCCGTGACAGGAACAGTCGAGGCTTCTTAGCCTCCGTGACAGGAACAGAATGAGGCCCCCAGGCCTCCTCAGGAGCATAAGGAGGCCCCCAGGCCTCCTCAGGAGCATAAGGAGGCCCCCAGGCCTCCTCAGGAGCAGAAAGAGGCCCCCAGGCCTCCTCAGGAGCAGAACAATGCTCCTCGACCAACCTTCGGACCAGGCAGGCACTCCTCAACCACCTCCGGACCAGGCAGATGCTCCTCGACCACCTCCGGACCAGGCAGACGATCCTCAACCACCTCCAGACCAGGCAGACGCTCCTCGACCACCTCCGGACAAGGCAGACGCTCCTCGACCACCTCTGACCCCAACAGGAACATCTCTGGGCGGGCCAGAAAGACCAAAGCTTCCACTGGGTTGAGGAAGTCGCATGTAGTGAGGAGATAAGCCAAAAAGGTAAAGGGGGTCCTCCCTGAGACGTTGGTCCACGTCCTAGACTTGGGCTACCCAGTCCAGTGCAGTCCAAATGCCACGCACTCCCGCACGAACCTCCGACACTTACGGCCGTCATATCTCCGCGGGAATGCGATTGGGGGGAGGCTGCCCCCAATCCGCTGGGTGTGAGCTTGGTTGGATCATTCTGTCAGAGTTGGTGGGGGGAGCAGGATTGGGAATAAAGAGCGCACCCAAACGCTGGATTGGCGGATTTAAATAGTACATTAGAGAAAAAAAGTATAAAAAAAATACTGTGAAGAAAAAAGAGCAAGAACAAAACCTGACGTGACAAGACGCGACGAGACGAGACGAGATCCTAAACATGAACTTGAACTTGAAAAGACATTCAGGGAAAAAGGCGAGGATTATCCAATGGCCCCTAGGAGAAAACCGCCGGCTTATAACACAAGCGAATCAGCGCCTGATGAGACTCAGCTGCGCGCGCGCTCACGTACACAAACGAGAGCGCTCAAGTGCAGCCAAGCACATGCGCGCAAATCTTCACACCGGCAGCGCGCTGGAGACGCTCAACCTAGAGGAGGACGTGACACTCAGCGTTACAATAGTCAAGGAAGTAAAATGATCAGTGAATTGCCAGTGCTTTAACTAACTGGGAATTTAACCTGGATATATTTTCTTATAGCATTATAATAAATGAAAGAAAATAAATGGAATACTGGGGTTCAAGCCCCACTGTTGCCAGTCAGCCACTGTTGGGTCTTTGAGCTAGACCCTCAATCGTTTTTGCTCCAGAGACTCTGCATCATAGCTGATCTTGTGCTTTGACCCATTTCTAATATAGCCTAGAAAGTTTATTGTACAATATAAGTGAGAAATAAGCAACTTTATTTTTATTTTGATGTTAAAATCTGTTATTCCAAAATAAAAGTGACATAAAATACCATTAAAATGAAGTTACAACCTAAATTCCAGAAAATCTAAGAGGTTATTAAATTTGTATAAAATGAAAACAAGGCAATAATTTATTCTCAATAGAACATGGATATATAATAAATATTTCACTGACAAAGCAATAAATTAAAAAAAAGATACAGCTGGACGAACATTCAGCTAATAATTAAATAAATTGCAATCTGTGACAAAGATTGCGGAGTTCCTCAAAGTCAAATTGCAGAGATTGCAAATCTAAAGTACATAATATCAAAAGATTTAGAGAAACTAGAGGAACCGTGTGAACCTGTGAGCAACAAGGCAGAAGACACCGAATCAGTCATTGGCATGATGCTATGATTGACATTTATTAGATAGGCCCAGGAAAGCCTCCAGACACAGCGACTTTGATTCAAATGATTCGGATTCTCTAATGGTACGAGTGTCAGGTTAAGGTTTTGTTGGTTTTCATGTTTTATGCTGTGTTTCATGTTGTGTTTTCATGTTTTATGCTGTGTTTCATGTTGTGTTTTCATGTTTTATGTTGAGTTCTTTTGTTAGCTATGTCCATGTCACTCTCTTGACCTTGTTCCACTGTGGTTCTTTGGTCCTTGTGTTGTGATTTGATTGGTTGTTTGTAGATTATGTTTAGGTGTGCCCTGTTATGTTGATTGGTACAAGTAACAATAATCCACTAAAAGACACATAAAACAGCCCTAGAAATACACAAGAAACACTCATGGTGAGGTTTGTAATCTTAGTTTATGGTCTAAGGTCAAGTCTATATGAACTTCTTTTAAACGTCTAGTTCCTGTTTTTTTTCTTGTTAGTGTTTGTTAGTTCTTTTTAGTTTACTACTTTAAGTTTGATAAGGCATTTTGTAAATAAGTTGCAGGTTTATTGACGTCTGCTCGCCGTCAGTGGATCTCTTACAACAGGGTTGCATAAGCGCATACGATTAGGCAGCATGGATGTTTTGCAATCTTGAAAGGTTTTAGAGGAACCTATGCTTTCCGTTAGATTTCATTTCAGTGAAGAACATGTGTATTTGATGGTAAACATGCCCCACCACAACTATCTGTAGCAGGCATCAAATTTACAATTGCATGTTATATATGGTCTATTGTTAATATGTTGAGATTTTCATTGAGAGTGACGAGGATGGACAGGATTAGAAATGAGTTTATTACAGGGATGGCGCATGTAGGATATTTGGAGACAATGTGAGAGAGGCTAGGTTGAGATGGTTTAGACATGCAGAGGAGGGACATGCAGTATATTGGTAGAAAAATGCTGAGGATGGAAGTGCCGGGCAGGAGGAAAAGAGGAAGGCCAAGGAGCAGCAATCCACTGTGGCGACCCCTAACAGGAACAGCCAAAAAGAGAAGAAGAAGCTCTATGGTCTACTGTTGGCGGTGCAGTGGTGTAATCGTTAGCACGGTTGCCTTACAACAAGAAGGTCCCAGGTTCCATTCCTGGTTGGGCATTCTTTCTGTGTAGGGTAAGCATGTTCTCCCTGTACTTGCGTGGGTTTCCACTGAGTACTCTGGTTTCTTCCCCAGTTCAAAACATGCATATTAGGTTGGTTAGTTATTCTAAATTGCCCATATGAATGAATGTGTCTGTAGTTGTTGTTCTGTGTAGTGATGCGCTGGCGATCTAACCAGGATATAACCTTTCACTGTATGTATGCAGGGATAGACTCCAGCAAATCCCGGTGACTCTGAATTAAGGAATAAGCTGGTTAGAGGATGAATGTTCAATTTTGAATAACATATTGGCTAATTGGAATTCAGGTGCATGCAGTATTTAATTTTAGTTACTAATAAAGTTTAATTCAGTAATTATCATTGTTCTGTTTTTGGATTTTAGCTGCTTAATAACTATTTATTTCAAAGCATTAGCAGCCTAGCTGTGTCGGAACTGTTGGTAACTGAAATGTGAAATGACTCACGAAACAAATCTTTAGGGTATACAGAACCCTGAAGAGCTTTTGTGGCTAGAGTTCTGTGAATATAGATTTAAAGTCTTTTCAAGCAGAAGTGTGAATGTGAAGAATACACTTGCCTGCACAAAATTTTATCATTATTTAAAAAATCATCTCAAGATGGCAAATATGTCTTTTGTTGAGCTCAATTTTAATTTATTTTAACAATATAATAATCAATTCAGAGGCTGGGCGGCATGGTGGCGTAGTGGCTAGCACAGTCGCCTCACAACAATAAGGTCCCGGGTTTGATCCCTGGGCTGGGGATCCTTCTATGCAGAGTTTGCATGTTCTCCCTGCGCTTGCATGGGTTTCCTCCGGGTACTCCAGATTCCTCTCACAGACCAAACAAATGCAGATTAGGTCCATTGGTGATTATAAATTGTCCATAGAAGTGAATGTGTGTGTGTGAATGGTTGTTTTGTTGTAAATTCAACAATTTCATTTAATTAAATATGCTTCAATCAGTTTAAGGATGGAAAAATGTTAATTCTATAATAAAATAATTTTTAAGTACAATTACCTTTACAGCATTTAGCAGACACTCTTGTTCAGAGCGACATACAAAAGACTCAGAAATGGTACTCAGAAAACAAGGTATAACAACACACAAAAACTGGTGAAGGACCAGTGTAGAACCCCTTTTTATGTTCAGTGCTAAGTATTTAAAAAAGCTGTGTTTTCAAGCACCTCTTAAAGACATGCAGTGACATGGTGGGACAATCCTTCAACCCTCTTGGAGCCAGAACAGAGAAAGCCTGTTTGATCTGTCTTGTCATGCTTGTAGATCTGAGCAAAGATGGTGTGATGCAAGTTAGGAGTGAGCCGTTTTTCACAAGCATTAGTGTTTTGAATCTGATGTGTGCAGCTATTGGGCATTAGTGGATGGACACAGCAGAGGGATAGTTTGTGAAAACTATGGTAGGTTGGAAACAACTCATACATCTGTTTTGGAAATCATCTGCAGAGACGGAATGGAGCTCAGAATGGACCAGCCAGGAGTGAATTGCAGTAGTCTAGTTTCTAAATTAAGCTTGGGGTAGCTTAGTGGTTGAGGTGTTGTACTGATACCAGAAAGACCAGGGTTCGAATCCCAACTCTGCAAAGCAACGACTGGACCCCTGAGCAAGACCCTTGTCTCAGTTGTAGACAAGTCACTCTGGATAAGAACGTTTGCCAAAAGATGTAAATGTTTTTGTACTGTTGAAAAAAACTAGAGTACCTGGAATCATAAAAATGTTTTTTTTGGCCTTTGGTACTTTGGTGGTTTCCTCCCACAGTTCAAAAACATTTACCAAACATAAATTGCCCATATGAGTGAAGGTGTGTGTGTGGCCCTGGGATGAATTTTTGAAGCTAATATTTATGCTATTTGCTAATTGATGCGTCTAATTCTCTGAGTGTTTAAATTTTCCTGTTTTCTCGTTTCCATTTTTTATTCTCACCGCAACACATGCATTTGAGGATTATATCCCGGCTTATTGATGGCAGTTTTTAATAGCAGCTTTTTCCTGCTGTCACCATTTTGACCTCAGTCTTCTCTGTCTATTTCTTGAATTTTTTTTCTGGACTTGATTTGTTTTTGGCTTGATTTTATATTATTGTCTCAGATTGATCCTTAGACTGTGCCCTAGAGGAGATGCCTCACTTATATGGCCCCCATCCACCCCAAGTACAGACTGTTATTTTCTGGTTTTATATTTACCTGGTATTTCTGTTAGCTTTCAATTGTTCTGTTAATGTAACAGAATGCAAGTAATCTGTTTCCTTCAATAATTTCCAAAGGTTTTGCTAAAATCTATTTTTGAAGCTAATGTTTATGCTAAGTTATGCTAAGTTATAGTTAAAACTTGCATCCAAAGCTCTTTGTTCTCCTGTTCTCCTCCGTTGCCAGCACATGACAAATAATAACTTCTAGCATTTTCCAGAAAATGAACTATAATTTTAGTCAAGTGGTGCGTTATACAGTGGGTACAGAAAGTATTTAGACTCCCTTAAATTTTTCACTCTTTGTTTATATTGCAGTCAATTGCAAAAATCATTTAAGTTAATTTTTTTCCTCATTAATGTACACATAGGTTGTCATATTGACAGAAAAACAGTTTTGATGACATTTTTGCTGATTTAATAAAAAAAAAAATTTATATCACACGGTCGTAAGTATTCAGACCCTTTCCTCAGTATTTTGTAGAAGCACCTTTTGATCTAATACAATCAGGAGTTAAAATATGCAACAACTTTTTTACACCAGAATTTGGGGATCCTCTTCCATTCTTCCTTCCATTTTTCCTTCCTTCCTCTCCAGTTCTGTCATGTTGAATGGTAAACCTTAGTAGACCATTTTAGGTCTCTTCAGCGATGCTCAATTGGGGTTATGTCAGGGCTTTGGCTGGGCCATTTTATAAGCCACAGTCTGAGGTTCTGAGCACTCAGGAGAAGGTTTTTGTCCAGCCTATCCCTGTACTTGGCTGTATGCATCTTTCCCATGATTGCAACCAGTTGTCCCTTCCCTGCAGCTGTTAAACATTCACACAACATGATGCCACCACCTTGTTTCACTGTCTAGACTGTATTGGACAGGTGATGAGCAGTGGCTGCTTTTCTCCACACACACAACGCTTAAAATTAAGCCCAAAAAGTTCTATCTTGGTCATCAGACCAGAGAATCTTATTTCTCACCATCTTTGTGTCTTGCACCGAGGAGAGGCTTCTGTCTGGCCACTCCGCCTGGTAGAGGGCTGCAGAGATGGTTGACTTTCTACAACTTTCTCCCATTTCCAGATTGCATCTCTGGAGCTCAGCCACAGTGATTTTTTGATCGGTTTTCTTTACCTTTCTCACCACGGCTCTTCAGCCCAGACGGCCCAGTTTGGCCAGACAGCCAGCTCTAGGAAGGGTTCTGGTCATCCCAAACATCTTCTATTTGAGAATTATGGAGGTCACTGTACTCCTTATGTGCAAGAACCTTGAGTGCAGCCAAAAAACTTTTAGATCTGTGCCTTGCCACAATTCTGTCTCTGAGCTCTTCAGGCAGTTTCCTTGATGTCATGATTCTCATTTGCTCTGAAGTAAGCTGTAAGCTGTAAGGTCTGGGAAGTGGTAGCCTAGTGGTTAAGGTGCTGAACTAATACCAGACAGACCGGGGTTCGATTCCCACCTCCACCAAGCAACTACTTTGGACCCTTGAGCAAGGCCCTTAACCCATAATTACACAGTTGTAAAAAGAGACCAACTGTAAGTTTACCAAAATGTCAAACTGTAACTGTTACATAGAGAGGTATGCGGCTTTCCTAATCGAGTCAAATCAGTATAATCAAACACAGCTGGACTCAAATGAGGTGTAGAACCATCCCAAGGATGATCAGAAGAAATGATCAGCACCTGAATTAAATGAGTGTCACAGCAAAATGTCAAAAATGTGTTTTTCTGTCAATTTGGGGACCTGTGCGTACATTAATGAGGAAAAAATTTACTTAAATGAGTTTAGCAAATGTCTTCAATATAACTGGGATAGGCTACACTAGACCCCCATGACCCTGAACTAGGGAATAAGCGGTTAAAAAGATGAATGAATGAATGAATGAATGAATGAATGAATGACAGAGTGAAAAATTAAAAGGGGTCTGAATACTTTTTGTACCCACTGTATATTATACACTTTTACACCATGTATAATATCTGTATTATTTTTTACTATTTCCTTACACTAACCACCGGTGTATATTTACAGGCGCCTGCATTGCACAAGAAACTACATCCACATGCATCTATTTGTATCCTTTATACTTCGTGCTATAAGTATCTTCATAAAAGACCGGGTGGTGCACACCAGTATTGGCTTTCAGGAGTTTGATGCTGTGCTCATGAATAACCTCACAAACACAGTGGATGTGGCACCAGTGAACACCACTCAGTATGTGAGTAATATTAATCCTGTGGCAATGTTTCCTTTTTAGATTCATTACTTTAAAAAACTTAATATAATCAACAGATCAGATTTGTGCACGTGTTTGTGTTTCTGCTTTAGCAAACCTGATACACTTTAGGATATATAATTGACAAATAGTATAAACATGAGGTACAAATGATATTTATAGGATGAGACACTACATCATGTTGCTTTATTATTCCAAAAACATTTATGTTAGGGTGACTGGCAATTCTGATTGCCCATCGAAGTGTGTGTGTGATTGTGTGAAGGATCAAACCATGTGCCCATAAATTAGGGAATAAGTGGGTATAAAAGAGGGATGGAATGTGCGTCATTGGGGCCATAAAATAATCTGATTAAATCTCATGGAACATCCAGATTAGCAAATAGTGTCATGTTCCCTTACTTAAGGAACCAAGTGGCAAATCTAACAGGTTTCGCAATGCCTATACACTTCAACAGTTAAACCTGAGGCCAGAAATTGGGGTATTTTCTATAGGTGAAAGGTACAAAACATTTAATAGCCTTATGAGGATTCCTAAAGTGGAATCTTCTGCTGGAATTTACTCAAGTGCGGTAAACTCAAAAAAATATTGTCTACAGCTGCCATGAGACCCAGGTTGGATAACACATGCAGGAAACAACTGTACCTGCGTTATCAAATTCAAATCATCAGTTGAATAGTGGTTGCCTCACAACAAGAAAGTCCCAAGTTCGATTCCCGTGCCGTGGATCTTTCTGTGCGAAGTTTGCATGTTCTCTCCAGTTTTCTCCTGGTACTCCGGGTTTCCTCCCACAGTCCAAAAACATGCAGAACAGGTCGATTAGTGATTCTAAAATGTCCATAGGAGTGAATGTGCGTGTGAATGGTTGTTTGTCTATGCGACCCGTCCAAGGTGTTCCCCCTGCCTCTCACCCTATGTGAGCTGGGATAGGCGCCAGCAAACCCCGTGACCATGAATTAGGGAATAAGTGGGTAAGAAAATAAATGAATGAGTTGAATAGTGGTTCTTCTAAGTGGGAGAAATCGTGGGAGAAATTACCCTAAATTCTAAATTTCACCTATACCCCAAACGACTTATAAAAGCAGGCACGATCTTGATGCTGCATTGCCAATTATTTTTAAACTTACATCATTTGGCAGATGCTACTATCCAGAGCAACTTACATGTTATAATTTTTGCACAACTAAGCAATTGGGGGCTAAGGACTTTCCTCAGAGACCCACAGTGGTCTTTTTATTATCAGTCCAAAGCCTTAACCACTAAGCTACCCCTTGCCCACAGGAAGACTTGACTGCTTGGATTAGCTAGTCATCATTGTAATTCATTCCAGGAATGCATTGAAGTCACACAGGTGTCAGTTCAAGCCATGCAAATCCTGAAAGCTCCAGACCGGAACTTGATGATAATCCTTGCTGTTCATCCATGAAAGAGAATTTGAGGAATTCAGACAGAATCTTGATTTAAAAGTTTACGTTGTTTAGATCAGTAGTTTGAGAAATAGCATCTTAATACTATGCCTGAAAGTGTACACTTTGGGACAGGTTTTAAGTATTTCTTAATCCCCCAGTGCACTTGGATATTATTCTGTACAAGTTGCAGGAAATTTCGGAGGGAAATGTTTAATATAGGCAAACAATCCTATATTAAGGAACAGACAAATGGCTTTCAAAAGACAAAGAAACTGGAGATTGGTGACAAATATGCCCTTTGTCCTGTCTTGCTAAAATGCCTCAAATTGGACATTACAATGGCCTATGGAATTGGTGTGTTTCTAGTCTTGAAACATTCCCATAGCTTCAATGCAATTATGGAGTGAGTTTTCTTCAAATGAAATCATGGTGTTCTGTAGCAATGGTTTGTTATCTTCTAAATGTGTTTTATTTCCACAATCATTTCATTCATTCCTCTTCTTACCCGCTTATTCCCTAATTCGTGGTTACAGGGTCTGCTAGCGTTCATTCCAGCGCACAGAGGCAGGAGTACACCCTGGATGGGTCGGCAGTCCATCGTAGGACAAACAACCACACACACACACATTCACTCACAATTTAAAATCACCATTTGACCTAATTTGCATGTTTTTGGACTGTGGGGGGAAACCGGAGTACCCGGAGGAAACCCACGCAAGCGTGGAGAGGACATGCAAGCACAGAAGCATCCCTGGCCCAGGAATGGAACCCAGGACCTTCTTGCTGTGAGGCGACCACACCAGCTTTCTTTTTTCCAGATTTGGGTCCATGTTGTAGAAACTTCTGTTTATTAACAATGTACACAAGTAAACAGGAAATACACACTTCCAGAAAGGATCTTTCCAATAGTCAGAAACGTGCTCAGAACATAGGTAGGCTCAGTAAGACAGAGTGTGAGGGCTGAATAGCCCGGCTGTTTGCAGAGTCCATGAATGCAGATATACAGCGTTTAATACTCACAAACATTTATTAGTCTGAAGACAAAAGAGTAGATAACAACCAAATCAAAACGGTAGACAAAGGGGTAACGAGATACAGTCCAATAGTCGAAAGCCAGGAGGTCACAGATAGAAGGTTGGTTAACATGCTCCATAAGGTTTGGAGAAACAATACTTCACCGAGAGTTCTAGTGATGTGGCCTTATATAGGGTGGCCACGCCTAATTGCCTAATTACCTAATTGGCTGATTTCCTAATTGCCTGATTACAGGGGTAGAAGAAGCTGGAGCTCAGTACTCTGGCGATGTCGCCCTCCTGTGGTCAACAGCCAGAGTAGTCCCCCTTACACAGAGTAACAGACAGATGAAGCAACCAAATTCAAAACTCAATACTAAACTCAGAAACAGGAATACAGGCAGAAGGTCAGATATCGGAACAGGAATCAGATATATAAACGCTCTCTATAAAAGTTACATACATATAACTGCCAAAACATTTCTTTAAATTTGCATTTAATTTGCATATTTTTATTCATTTTCATTTATTTAAATCTAGCATTTGGCAGATGCCCTTATCCAGATCGACTTAGATTTTATTTCATTTATACAACTGATCAATTGGTGTTTCAGGGGATCAAGCCCAGGTCTTCCAATTAGCAGTCCAATACCTTAACTGAAAGATAGCAGAAGTGGTAGTGCAGTGATTGTTTGTTCTTTATAGCAACTACTTGCTCCACCGTATATATATATATATATATAATTATATTATATTATGTATTTCATTTAAAAAAATCCCGAATCAATTAGGGATCAGACAGCGCGGTGGCGTAATGGATAGCACGGTCGCCTCACAACAAGGGGGCGGGCTGGGGATCTTTCTGTGTAGAGTTCTCCCCGCGCTTGTGTGGGTTTCCTCTGGGTACTCCGGTTTCCTCCCACAGTCCAAAAACATACAGATTAGGTCGATTGGTGATTCTAAATTGTCCATAGAAGTGAATGTGTGTGTGAATGGCTGTTTGTCTATGTGTGTTGCCCTGTAATGTACTAGTGGCCCATCCAGAATGTACCCATGCCTCTATCCCTATGTGCGCTGGGATAGGCACAAGCAGACACCCGTGACCCTGAATTAGGAAATAAGCTGGAAAGAAGATGAATGAATTAGAGATCATTAATGCACAACAGTAAATATTACTATATATCAACAAGAATTTAACCTTTTATCTCAGGCATCAGGTTTTGCAAAAATTTGCAATCATTTATTATTCATATCTTACGCTTCAGTTTAACAGGCACCTTACAAACAATGGAAGATAGAATTGGGTTGCTAAAATGGTTTAAAGCATTCAGACTAAAGCATAGAATAAATAATTTGACTAGATAGAGGTTTGACAGTGAAGAATTCAACAGGTTTTCACTTCTAGCTGGGTCTTCATCATTTTTGTCTGTTTTATCCGTCTCAGGCTTATTTCTGTGAGTTAGCTTTTGTTTGCCTTTGCATCAATCAAAGCAGTAAATCAATCTGTGCAGGATTTTTACTCAACTACAATTTAAATTCTATATTTTACTGAGTACAATGCTTAAATCAAAACAGACTTAAAAGTAAACAAAGTAAAAGTAAAATTACAAAATTTAAAACCCACTTATTAAAAGCTATGAAGTAAAAAATGAAGCTTTTACACAAAAACTTTTTGTTTACATTAACACGAGTAAATGCCCATAATTGTCACAAGGTTGACAAGCATGAAAATTTCGTAGGAGGATTGTCCTTGTTTTTAGGAATAGAAGGTTATAAGGTCTTTGTTTTCATATAGAGCCTTGATTGTCCTTCTAGATGAGTTTATAACCCAAGCAAAAGGTTCTCAAATGGTTTAAATTGCACACATTTCTGTTTGTAACCTAACCTAACCTTTTTTTATTATAAAAGGAATTTAATTATTGAATGTATTCTGTTATAATGAACCATAAAGATTTTAGATCAATTTGGAGTTTGCTATATTACAATTTAAGAAAAGAAACCTATTCAAATAATGAATAAGCTTCATATGAACACATCAAAAATCCTGTAAACTGTAAAAGATCACTCACATGATTATCTATGAAACGTACAGGAATTTATTTATTGTACATGTGGGAAATGACAAACCCAGCCATTAGGGTTGCACAAGCCAGTGCCGGTCCCAAGCACGGATAAATGGGGAGGGTTGCGTTAGGAAGGGCATACAGTGTAAAACTGCGCCAAATCAAATATGCGGATCACAAATAAGAATCTCATACCGGATCGGTTGCGGCCTGGGTTAACAACGACCGCCACATGTACTGTTAGCCGACAGGGTACCGGTGGAAACTGGGCTATGACTGGTAAAAGGAGAGTGTTGTGTGTTCAGGAGACCAGATGAAAAGGTAGTAAGGCCAAGAACATTGGTGGTGTATTTAAACTGTTTTATCATGGTCTAGATGAAAAAAGAAATGGTGTAGGTGTAATCCTGAAGAAGGAGTACATTGAGAGTGTTGTGGAGGTGATGAAAGTAAAGCTGGAAGTTGAGGGGGTGATGATAAATATCATCAGTGCTTATGCTCCACAAGTAGATTGTGAGATAGAGGAAAAAGAAAGATTCTGGTGTGAGTTAGATGGAGTGGTAGAGAGTGTAAGACTTTAATGGTCATGTTGGTGAAGGGAACAGAGGTGATGAGGATGTGATAGGTAGGTATGGCTTTAAAAAGAGGAATGTGGAAGGGCAGATGCTGGTAGATTTTGCTAAATGGATGGAGAGGGCAGAGGCTAATATGTATTTTAAGAAGAAGGAAGAGCATAGGGTGACATAAGAGTGGAAGGAGAATATTTTGGAAGGTGAGAGGATGCCTGAGGAATGGAGAAGGAGTGTTCTGGTACTGATTTTTAAGAATTAGGTAGATGTGCAATCGTGCAGTAACTACAGGGGAATAAAGTTGATGAGTCACACCATGAAGTTATCGGAAAGAGCAGTGGATGCTAGGCTGAGGGAAGAGGTGCCCATCTGTGAGCAACAGTATTGTTTCATGCCAAGGAAGAGTACCACAGATGCAATCTTTGCTTTGAGGATGTTGATGGAGAAGTATAGAGAAGGCCAG
>JAOTRA010081541.1:0-12865 GCA_026260255.1 Pseudolaguvia tuberculata | reverse complement strand
CAACCCTCCCCATTTATCCGGGCTTGGGACCGGCACTAAGAATGCACTGGCTTGTGCAACCCTAATGGCTGGGTTGATGGTATATAGACAGTAATGTTTCTAAAGTTTTGTGCCCAAAGAATCATGCAAGTCCCTCACAAAACACCATGTCCAAACACATTCACACACTCACCCACACATTTATAGTGGCAAGAAGTCCACTTACATGCAAATTGTTTGTTCTGTAGAAGATAAATAGAGAACCCAGAGAACCTGTATGCAAACCTTGCACATGCATCAGAAGAACATGCATACCACTATACAGGATCATGTTTCCCAAAGTGTTTCGAGTCCTATAGGCATAGTCCTTCACAGTATAGTTATATTATTTCATCCCTGAAACATCACATACAAGGCAACTTGACAGTACTGGGGCTTGATTTTCTGTTTAGTAACCTAGAGCTTAAACTGTTAAACCACCATCGTTTCTGAAAGTATGACATTGTAGATGTAGGAAACTAGCCTCGGTGAGACAACTGCAAGTGTTCTTGCATCACTTGACTGATGTATGTGATTCAAAGAAGACCAAAAATTACATACAAGAACAGACTTGGATCTGTGAGTTCATGCAAATCTTTCAATAATTAGGAAATGGTGCTATTACCTCAGCATTGGAAGGAACTGGAAGAGTGTGAAGCAGGAACACATGCTACAGGCTTGTCTGAAGGCTGCCAAGGCAAAATTGCAGTTGCTTGGTCTCTACACCAAACCTGGCTGTACACGAAATTGCTTAATTCATTTTGTGGTACACTTGCCAACCTGAGTGACTGTGTGGTTCCACATGGTCCCAATTTCACTGGAAACCTTTTATTTGTATTTAGTTATTTTAAATCTGTAAATTGCCAAATTTACTGGCTCTAATAACAAATGCAGAAAGCCTCCATTTACATGGCATGTCTTTGGTACAGATATTTAATGATGAGAGATCATTAATTAATTCCTTTTTTTCTGACCTAGACAACAGCAACATATGGGTGTATGTCTCTGTGCTAAAAATTATTTAAAGACCACAACATTGAATGGAAGTTTACAATAGTGCTGCCACTGTAGCCCAGCGTATGTTTCAATGTCTACAGCATGGTTTGGTAAAATAGCTGATCCTTGGTGCCAGTTCTAATATTCACATGGCAGATGGTGAGATGGCTAATTTCTCTGCAACCACAGAATTTTTCAGCATTTCATAAACAGACTAGTGGTCACTATCCTACATAGCACAATGAAGGTGACAGGCCGTTTAATTGTACTGAATAAAGAAGTACTGCTCAATATCTGCTGGAAAACTAGCCTATAGTACAAACAGATATTAGTCCTGGTAAGTAGAACCTTATACAAAGTATTTTTACACTTCAACTGCGTTGCAATAAATTTTATTTTTAAATAGCACAAAAATCCAGTTTGGGTTATGCTTAAGTTGAGTTGAACTATCATATCCTGGTCATTTTAGATAAACGCTGGAGATAGCACTAGGCAGGTTGCTTCACACAGAGAGCAGACAGCCTGTCAACAAATGTAAAACTTTGATGGTTCTGGTCCTAGAACTTTGTTACAAATCAGATTTTTAACATATATAAATAAATATATAATTTAATATTAGCCTTGCGATGAATTCCAGATTGACAAAACCTGGCTTAGTAGGGTTGTCACAAATAACCAGTGGATGTGAGGTCATGATTAAAACTTAAGGATTTTACTATGTCGTTACTAATTCATTAGCAAGTAAATACAGGAGAAACCATGGAAACAACTGTATCTTTTAGTCAGTTATATTAATTCCAATGTCAAAATTTTTTGTCGTTAACTTTACTTTAATCACGTAGGAGTCACCTCAGAAGCCAAAATGTTTTATAAGTTGATAATAGCTTAAATAACAGATGTTTTGTAACTATCTGATAAACATGTACACCAACACTAGCTCTTTCTGGGTTAAATGGGATATGGTTGATTCAGTTTGAAAAGCAGGTCCATGCTGTAGATTAACGTTTAAATTCTCTACATTGCTTTTCCTTTTCTTTCAGACTCTTATCTAAGAACTGGTATGCATTTCTAACTTACTTTATACATTTCTAAAATCTCTTTGCCTTTAGAATCAAACATTTAAACAATGGCCGAATATTCACTTTTAGCTTCAGTAGATATTGACTGGCAGACTTCTGGCATAAACAAACCCCATCTCTATTCCCATCAGTAGTGTGAAGAGCACGTTGATTCCTGCAGTTAGAATATTAGATCAGTGCAGAAGAACAACTATTCGGAGGGTCGATATGCTTTCAGACTGAGAACTGGTCTTTCACCTCATCAAATCACACCAACCTTATTAAAAATATTTCAACAGTATAAGTATTCTGTTAAAATTATAAACATGGCTACTTTTGAACTGATGGTGTAACATTTAATTCGGTCTAAATATGCATTGACTGCAAATCAATTTCAAGCAGGAAAATCTGGTCTCAGTTGTAGAGCAGGAAAACTGTAGGTCTACTTCCACGTTTGCTTATGGCTTTATGTAAAAAGTAGATTTAAGGAAGCAAATATCCACTATGGTCTTAGTACAGACTTACTACAGACTTTGTTACTTTATGATAATTAGCAGTGGTTGGGGTATGGATCCATGGGTATCCATGGCTATCACTCAGGGGTGATTACCACATTACACCACTCACAAAGAGACTCTGATGTAATCTTAGTGTCTGCTTCTGCTTCCCTGAACTTGAGTATGTGACTCACCCTGGCAGACAGTATTTATATCAGCAGCTGTTGAAGTGTTGTCTAAAATTAAGGCTCAGACTACAGCCAGATTCCCCCCAACTAGCACAGTTGATCAGTTTTGTTGTGCAAGCGAGTGTGTGTGAGATTTCTTGCAATGTGCCTCATTAATAAGCTCTAATGCATAATGCATTGATGTTATAAACTGATGAGGTAACAATAATTTCAGGGGTCTTTCCTTCAGGTATTTAGTGTATTTGTAACAAAGACAAGTTAGCCAGATCCATAATGCAGTAACATGCTTTATTACTGAACGGAACGGAAAGAAGATAAATAGAATCACGATATATATATATAAACCGAACGCGAACCAGGAAGTCGATCATACAGATATCCAAACAGGTTTACACCAAAGCTTACTTTACTTATTCTAATTCTTATAAACACAACAATAATTGCAATATGCTGATTGTGTAACGTCCAATTGCGTGAGGGGCATACACAGGGTCCTTACATTAAAGGATGCCTCCCGGTGGCCTCTAGGGCAACATTAGAAATCAAAACAGAAGTCAAAAACAATCCTCCAGAATTACAAAACTAAACATATTACAAAAATATACAAAAAACTATATAAAAGGACTAGAACAGAAACAGACGAGCCTGGAAAGCCTGGCGGGCCTTTAACACAGACAGTGTGCACAGAATCAGGCAGAAATAGTAAGCGAGACAGAAAAGAGAGAAAACGAGACAGGAACAAAGACGAAAGGGAAGTAAATACAGGGACTGCCGGGAACCAAACATTGACGGGGATCTGGAACTAAAGATAAAGATGAAACAAAGAAGAAGAGAGAAACAAGGAAATGGACATGGCTGTAAAAGAGAGAGGAAGCACAGTAACCAACACAAAAGAAGAGCTGGCAACAGGGAAAGGAACCAAAGAGGGCTGAGGCAGCAATAGAAGTAGGGACTGGGCAGGAGCCCAGTAGAGGCAGAGACACATTGGAGCTGAAAGATATAAATAGGAGAAAGAGAACATAAACCAACAGGAACAACAACAAACTGGAGCAAACAGGCCGATGGAAAGTGAAACTAGCAAAACGAAAAGGAACAGAAAAAGGAAAAGAAACAGCGAAAGGGACAAAAACAAGGAGCGGAAACAGGAATGAAAATTGAGGCAGGGAAGTGAACAGGAAAAACAGATAATTAAAGAACCCATACAAATGAAAACGCAGAGGGAAACATAAGAGACAGTAGAGGTAGGAAAGAGAAAGCAGGCAAGAACAGAAATCTAAGCAGTAACCAGCAAAAGACATATGTTAAAAGAAGGAGGAACAGACCGAGGCAAAAAAGTAAGAAAGAGAGCGACGAAACAAGAGGTGCAGGACCCTGGATTTACAGTGTTATTTTTTCTTGGACTGTTTAGAACATTAAACTTTTAGATAAAACCGCCAGTCTTATTTGGGTGGATTAATCATGTCTGGTTTCATGCTCCAAGTTCGCCCATGGGACAGAATTATCTGACCAGCTCCAAACCCAGTGGGTTGGTGGGGACCTCTGTCTTAGGTGCTTCCTTTGATCTCCACCAACCAACAAAACTAACTCGTAAGCAAATAACGCATTACCTGTCTGTGCTTGATGACTACCTCAATATCCACCCCAACAAATGGGATCTCAGAGGAGGCTCCTGCAGGGTCTGAGGAGGCTCCATCTTCATGTCTTGTTCATGTCCTTGTGTATGTTTGATTGGAGGATTATCTCATTCTTTCTAGTTTTGATTTGTATTGAGGAATTTCAGTGTTATTTTTTCTTGGACTGTTTTGATAATTAAAATTCTAGTTAAAACTGCCAATCCTGTGTTTGCGTGGATTAATCATGTCGTCCAAAACTGTCCAAAAACTGGCAAGGACTGTTTTTTGTTTACACATTTATGAGGAAAAGGTCTAAGAAGGATGCATAATGCTAAGAATGGCTTTAATAACAACAAGGCAGAGAACAGACAGGGTTCGATACAGGTAAACACTTGACTGCCTAGAAAAAAACTTCTTATATAAATGCATTTCATTTTTGTCATACTATGCAAATGGTTAAGTAATATCTGCACATTTATGTTACTGAAACCCAGTTAAGTCAGCATTATTTGCCTGGAATAAAAGGAACTAAAGCTTCAAAGAAACTAAATTTAGTTAGTGTACAGTGCCAGTTAATTTATGCTACATTGTATTTATTATATTGTAATAGTGGTCAGTGTGGCGGCATTGTGGTAGGTACATTCGCCTCTGTCACTGGTCACTGGTCTTTCTGTGTGGAGTTTGCATGTGTTTTCCTCTGGGTACTCTGGTTTCCTCCCACAGTCCATAAACGTGCACATTACTTTGATTGGTGATTCTAAATTGCCCATATGAATGAATGTGTGTGTTTGAATGATTGTTCGTCTATGTGTGCCCTGTGATGGACTGGCGAACTGTCAGGGTGTACCCCTGCCTCTCACCCTATGTGTGCCGTGATAAGCATTAGCAGACCTCTGTGATCCTGAATTAGAAAATGACTGAATGAATGAGTAAATTAATGAATATTGTAACAGATCTGTCAGACTTTAGGACTGAGTTGAGAGGGTCTTACGAGCCTAAAGGTGTCTCATTTTAAAATGACCTGCTGTAATAATTTCAGTGGTCTGTAGATAACATTAATTTTAAAAAGACAACGATTTTATTGCTGAGCTGTACTGTAGAATAGCTGGGAAATCTTACTTAATTATGGATGCAAATGATACATAGCAGTGTCACTTTAGTGGTTTTATGGTTCAGCACATGACAAACGATGCCAATTATGAATTTCTTCTCAAGGCACAGCAGCAAGGTGATAATTTCAGAAACACCTCGTGCTTTGGGGAAAGATCATACAGACCTCATAAGGACCTGTCTTTGTTGCACAAGAGGTGTTTATTTGACACAAATCATCCAAATGAAGGGCTGAAATCTTGCATAAACGTAAACTGCAGCAACAAATGCTATTGCTCGCATGCAGAAATGCAAGAAAAGTAGGCAATAACTTGTGACGCAAAGCTAAATTCATTAGCTTATGAAGCTAAATCCCAAAAGAGATCCAAATAAAAGCAAAAATTGTAACAAACTGCAGTTACATAATAGTTAAAGTCTTTACATCACCTCTTTCTATCTCTTTGTCTATAAATGCGTAAATGTGATCAGGTGCCCAGAGGTGGTGTCTTCCAATTATCAGTCCAACACCTTAACTTTGACACTAGCCTCTAGTAGGGGAGCTACCTCTAAATCTGGATACACCTAGACCAATGGTCCCAAATGTCAATGACTTCCAAGAAAATGAAAACCTTTAACAGACAATATCAGGAGTCAGGGGTTAAATACAGATTTATGGCTTGGAAGATCATCATCATACAGACATCTTTCGAGATGTGACTATGAAACAAACAGACTCCACTTGGCCGTCATGGCTCTCTTTGTGCATTAGGGTATCCAGAGATTAAATAAATTAAAGCAGGTGAATAAGTGACATAAATGGAACGGTGTGAAAAACAAAACCATCTCGTTTGACGCAAATTTAGATGGTTGAACCCTTTAACTATTACCGGTTTGAATGATTTGTGATTACTGGAAATTGTTGAATAGCCCCTCTCCACAATGAATAATTTTCCCCAATTCCACCTTCATGAAGTAGAAGACGTGTGTAACGACGCTGTTGGAGACAGAGGAGTCGAATCCATTTGCAGAGTAGTAGTAGTAGCAATGTTTATTGAGAAAGGGATTGGGAAGGCAAACAAATCCAAGGCGTGAAGCAAAAGAGTATAAATAACAAAATAACAATAGCATAGGTCGAGTATCCAAAAGAGTATTCCAAACAAACAACACTGAAGTCGCTTAGTAAGACCTGGGGCAAAAATACCAGGAAGCAGAGTTCTAAAAGTCCTCTGCAGGCGTCCTCCGAAGACATTAGTCCTTACAGTACCCCCTCCCCTAGGAACGCCTTCTGGCGGTCTTTTAGGGCGCCCCCTGGGTCAAGGACCTGGGAGCTCGGGGCGTCGGGCATGAAATTCTTGCAGTAGCGAGGGGTCAAGAATGTCGGACGCTGGGACCCAGGACTGCTCCTCCGGACCATAACCCTCCCAGTCCACCAGGTACTGTAGTCCACCTCGCCTCTTTCTAGAGCTGAGGATCTCTCGCACTGTGTAAACCAGGCCCTCCTCTAACTCTAATGGGTGCTGGCGGCTCCTGTCGTGGTTCACTGGAGTCGCCTGAGGGCACATAAGGCTTCAGGAGGGAAACATGGAAAGGTGGGTTAATACGCATATGTTCAGGTAGTTGCAATTTGTACGATACCTCATTTATCTGCCGTATAATCTTGAAGGGACCGATGTATTTGGGGCTATGCTTCCTGAAGGGGAGTTTGAGCTTTAAATGCCGGGTGGACAGCCAGACTCTCTGCCCAGGTTGGTACTCAGGTGCAGGTTTTTGGCTGCTTTTGCTGGCGAATGGCCCTCTCCAATCTCACATGTGCCCCTTCCCAAGTCCGAGCACTGCGCCGGTACCAGTCCTCCACAGACTGCACGCAGGATGGCTCTCCTGACCATGGGAACAAAGGAGGCCGGTAGCCCAGAATGCATTGGAAAGGCATTAATCCAGTAGACGAGTGTCGAATTCTGCACATACTCAGCCCAAGGCAAGAATTCACTCCAACGCTGTTGTTCCTTTGAACAGTACGTGCGCAGGTATCGCCCCAGCTCCTGATTTAAACGCTCGGCCTGCTCAGTTTAATGTCTAGGCGTTTGCAGAATTCCGCCCAGACTCTAGACGTGAATTGAGGCCCGCGGTCGGAAACGATGTCCATAGACCCTGAAAACACGGCAGAACAATAGGTTAGCAGTCTCCGAGGCTGTAGGCAGGTTTTTTACCGGAATTAGCCGGCAAAATTTTGAGAACCTGTCGACAACTGTTAATATAGTAGTGCACCCCTCGGATGGCGGTAAGTCTGTAACAAAATCAATAGCAAGGTGGGACCAAGGCCGCTCAGGAACAGGTAGAGGGTGTAGCAATCCCTCGGGTAGATGACGTTGCATTTGAGCTTGTGCGCACTCCACACACGATCGAACATAAGCACGCACCTCCTCCATCATGCTGGGCCACCACTACCGGCCACAAAGTAGCTCCAAGTTCCTTGAGCCCAAGTTATCAGCCGCTTACGAAATTCTGGATGCACAAACATCTTACCAGGTGGAGTGCTCCATGGCGGGGACTGGCGCTCACTGGCCTCACGTATTTTCTCCGCCAAGTACCACAATACTAGAGCCACCACCACGCTGGGGCTGAGGATAGTTTTGTAAGTAACAACAAAGTTAAATCGGATGAAGAACAAGCCCAGCGGTCTTGGCGAGCATTTAACCGATGAGCCCCTTTCATATACTCCAGGTTTTTATGGTCTGTAAGTACCGTAAATGGATGGGCACTACCCTCCAGCCAGTGTCGCCACTCTAGTAATGCCTCCTTAACTGCTAGCAACTCTTTATTTCCCACATCGTAATTAATCTCTGCAGAAGTGAGCTTTCTCGAAAAGTACGCGCATGAATGCAGCTTAGGGGGCGAGCCGTGTCTCTGGGACAAAATAGCTCCAATTACCTGATTATTGGCATCCACTTCTACCACAAAAAAGAGGCCAGGATCCGGGTGCTTGAGAATAGGGGCAGACGTGAACTTGCGCTTGAGTACTTTGAACACCTTAGAGGCGGCTTCAGTCCATACTAATTTGGCGGGTTTGCCTTTAAGAAGGAAAGTTAACGGAGCTGCAGTATGGCTAAAGTTTCTAATGAACCTCCTATAGAAATTGGCAAATCACAAGAACCTCTGTAGCTCCTTCACTGTGCGAGGGGCGGGCCAATTTTGTACGGCTAGCACCCAACCTGGCTCCATTGTGACGCCAGAGGTGTTTATAACGTAGCCCAGGAATTGTACCTCAGAGTTATGAAACTCACACTTCTCTGCCTTCACGAACAGTTTATTATCTAGCAGGCGTTGGAGGACTGCTCTAACTTGCCCCTTGTGCTAGACCTCATCCTGGGAATAGATTAAAATGTCGTCAATTTACACAATGACACAAGCATTTAGAAACTCTCGCAACACATCATTAATGAAGGCTTGGAAGACAGCAGGAGCATTGCAAAGCCCATATGGCATCACTAGGTACTCAAAGTGTCCCTTTGGGGTAACAAAGGGGTCTTCCCGAATACGCACTAGGTTGTACGCACTGCGCAAATCCAGTTTTGTAAAGATTCTGGCATCTTTGAGCTGTTCCAAGGCGGATGGTACTAAAGGTAACGGGTAATGTATTTTTATAGTCACATTGTTGAGTCCTCTATAGTCTATGGAGGGGTGTAGGCTGCCATCCTTTTTTTTTTTATAAAGAAGAATCCAGCTACCGCAGGGGATGTGGACGGTCTAATGTGACCTGCCGCGAGCGCCTCCTCAACGTATTGATCCAAAGTCTTTATCTCTGGCTTAGAAAGGGGATAAATTCGACTCTTGGGCGGCGTAGAGTTTTCAAAAAGATTAATACTACAGTCTATGTCTCTATGCGGCGGCAGTTCAGCAGCCTTCTCCTTGCTGAACACCTCCACCAAGTCATGATAACAAGCAGGAACATTGTTTGGAACCGATGATACAGTAAGACAGGGCACAGGACCCACCCTCTGAGCTTTGACCAAACAGCGCTGCGTGCATCCGGGTGACCACTGTAATATCTTTCCTCGTTTCCAGGAAATGACGGGGTCATGCTTTACTAGCCAGGGGTAGCCCAAAATGAGGGGCGTTTTAGGTGCATGTGTGAGGTGAAATTTGATCATCTCTTGGTGGTCGTGATTTATAACAATGCGAAGGGGTTTTGTCCTTTCGTTTATGGCTGAACCAATCTCATGCCCATCTATAGCGGTTATGCGCAGTGGAGGATTGCATGGCTCAATGGGTAGATGTAACTCTCTAGCCAAGCAGGCATCCACCAAATTTAGCGTGGAACCTGAGTCCACAAGAGCAGAAAGGACATTGGTTACATCGCCCTCTTGTAGGTGCACTTTTAAAAAGAGAGCAGCATTCCTATTGACAGCATGAATGGTAGAACTTACTTGCTTGAGAGATAATGCTGGGCACTGAGAGCATAGGTGTCCCGACTGTCCACAATACAAACACAGCCCAAGCTGCTTGCGTTGCTGTTTTTCGGCTGAGCTGAGTTTATGCGCCCCAATCTGCATCGGCTTGCTTTCGGCATGAAGTCTCAGGAGAGAAGGGTCAGGAGGAGTAGATAGCGCTGGGGTTGGGTGATTCCGCATAAGATTGTCCACACAGATCGCTCGCTGAATAAACTCCGTGTAAGAATCACTTTTGCTGCGACACACCAATTCAGCCTGCAGCTCTGCTCTGAGCCCTTCCTTAAATAGAACTTTCAACGCAATGTCATTCATCCCACTTTGCGCTCCGAGTGTATGAAAGGTGATCGCAAAATCTGCCACAGATTGAGTACCTTGCTTTAAGCGCAATAATCGGGTTGCAACATCAAGACCTGTGTGGGAAGTGGTAGCCTAGTGGTTAAGGTGTTGGACTAGTACCAGAAAGACCGGGGTTCGATTCCCACCTCCACCAAGCAACTACTATGGGCCCTTGAGCAAGGTCCTTTACCCACAATTGCTCAATTGTAAAAAAGAAACCAAATGTAAGTCGCTCTGGATAAGAGCGTCTGCTAAATGACTAACTGTAACTGTAACTGTAAGACCTCCACCTGGGTGCTCGAAGACCTCCTGTAGCTATGAAAAAAAGTACTCACTTGACGTGCGTATTTGCTCATCGGATTCCCATACGGCCGTCGCACACTCCAGAGCGCGATCTGAAAGTAGGGAGATGAGGAAAGCACACTTCTTAATTTACGATGAAAATCGCGCTGACTGTTCGGCAAAGAGAATGCGGCATTGGTGAATGAACGCCCTGCAGTAGTTGGGGTCTCCGCTGAACTTCGTGGGTAAGGAGGTTACTGGGGCACTGGGTGCGGTAGCCTGAACCGGCTGATTCAGCGTAGTAGCGGTCAAGGTGAGTGCACGCACCTGATCTTGCAAACCTCGGATGATCTGAGCTTGAGAGTTCAATGCAGAGAGTAAGTCATCCAAGATTCGAATCTCCGCTGGATTCATATTAGGCGAAGTATTCTGTAACGACGCTGTTGGAGACAGAGGAGTCAAATACATTTGCAGAGTATTAGTAGCAATGTTTATTGGGAAAGGGATTGGGAAGGCAAACAAATCCAAGACGTGAAGCAAAAGAGTAATCCAATAACAATAGCATAGGTCGAGTATCCAAAAGAGTAATCCAAACAAACAATACTGAAGTCGCTTAGTAAGGCCTAGGGCAACAATACTTCGCACTGTTCTTAGAGAACCACCTGCTTATATAGTTGGGCCATGCCCTAATGGCTACAACAGGAAGCAGAGTTCTAAAACTCAGGCGAGGGCGCCCTCTGCAGACGTCCTCCGAAGACATAGTCCTTACAACGTGATTGATGGTTGGAAGTTGTGCCATAACTTTGAATAAAGCTGCCCCTAGCCAACTGTCAAAGTCATCCACATCAAATGGTAGGGAGTGTCTGGATATAGGAGCGATGGTTTAATACATTTTTAACTTTACAAATGAAAAAATCCTTTATAGTGTGAAGACGAGGACACTACCTGCACTGTTCAATTCATTGCAACTTTCATGCTAGGAACGTGGTACTGTTTTAATGACTTTCTTTTCACATGTCAATGATGCCTTGTGACATCGGCGATGCCCGAGGATTAGCCGGGTCCATGTATGCAGACACGAGGTAGAGGTTTAAACCACAAAGTTTATTAACCAAAGTCAGAGAGCCAGTAGCAAACAAGAGACCCCGTTACATGCCTTGTGAAGACCTCTCTTGTTATGTTAGGCCTCTTCTCTGTAACCTGGTCTGTAAGTATATGAGGATTTTAAGACGGTTTGACTTTAAGGATATTGTTGATAAAAGACTGAAAACTGACATGTGATTAGCAGGTGAGTATTGTGCAGCAGGTTCTCCTCCCAGACTGCCACAGAGTATTTGGAAAACGATTGGCGGTCATGTTGGCATGACAGTTCTGCCCTCAAAGTCTGTTACATCCATGAAGAAACATTCTTGTGAGCACACCCTAATTTCATTTTCTCTGTTTGGACAGTGTGCAGAATTTTATCACCTAATCTGCTGCCACGATGGTTGCAGCGTCCTTATGTAGTCTGTTCCACTAGCTGGAAATGTCCTCAGAACCAAATCCCATCAATCAAACAATGTCTCAGACTGTTGTTGCCCATTAAAGCGCTTTGAAAAAAAGCTTATAAAACCATAAAAATCCTGGAAACCTTTTCAGATATCCAGAGAGTCATTAAACTTTGTGGTAAAGTAAAGTGCACATGCCTGTAACTGTTGATCTAGCTGCAGGTTTCTTCTTGTTTGTGAAACCCGAGCTTGATATCGAACCCAAGCTATCTAAAGAGACAAATCTATGTTGTGGAGTATTAAAGCACAGATAATCTAAATCATCAGTCTGATTCGTAAATGATAGGCAGGCAATGACACAAAAACAAACACAGAAATCAAAATCAGTAGTCAGTCTGCAGATTGCTGTAAGGATTATGCCTTGGGAGGACCACCTGCAGACGGCGCCCTCACTCGAGTACTAGAAACTCTACTTCCTGGTTCAGCCATTGGGCGTGGCCCACCTATATAAGCAGGTGGAACTCTGAAGTGTTTTTGCGAAGTATTGTTGCCCTAGGCCTTACTGAGCGTACTCTCTAGTTTTCATGCATGGATTACTCTTTGGACTTTTGACCTTTGTTATACCTTTTGACTACTCTATTGCTATACGATTTGGATTTGTTTGCCTTCCCTATCCCTTTCCCAATAAAGCCACACTTGAACTCTGCATCATAAATTCTACTAATCTGTCTGCTACCAGCTCATTACAATTGCAGTGTTGGAAGCATAATTAATTGCTTTGATTAAAAAAAATACATAGCAGTTTTAGTTATTTTAAGATTTTTTGCCTTTATTGAAAGGACAGATCAAAGAG
>JAOTRA010081524.1:0-12866 GCA_026260255.1 Pseudolaguvia tuberculata | reverse complement strand
TGTGTGTGTGTGTGTGTGTGTGTGTGTGTGTGTGTGTGTGTGTGTGTGTGTGTGTGTGTGTGTGTGTGTGTGCATATATAGTGTACTCTTGTTACAGAGTTGTGCCTGGATAAGTACATGCCCAATGATGCCTTATTGCCTTTTCACACTAGTTGCTGTCTAGCTCAGCCTTGTTGCATCTCTCTGCTGTGTTTTCTGCAACCTAGTTTCCTATTATGGCAGCTAGAACGTTCGGGAAACCTTTGTTCTTTTATATGGTTGAGTCTTGCCCATTTTATTCCACCATTTGGCAAGAAAGCAATATAAAGTTGTTATAATTGTATTTATGTCCATGTTTTTCTCCAAACTGTTGCCATAGTTGGAAGTTGAAAGCTCACTTTTGTCTTGAACTTTCCTTATCCAAACATCCCCTGATCTTCATAAAGACATGGTGTGTTATTGTTCTTTGGTCTTTGCACACTCAATGTGGGAGTCTTTGTGCACTAGAAGTTCTATCAATGATATCACACAATGTCTTTGGTATTGAAATGATTATAAGAGAACATGAGGTCTGTATTGGGCCCGAAACCAGTACAAGTTACAGATACAGCATTTGGTTGGTCGCTCTGTCTTTTTTACAACTGAGCAATTGTGGGTTAAGGGCCTTGCTTAGGGGCCCACAGTGGTTGCTTGGTGGAGGTGGGAATTGAACCCCAGTCTTTTTGGTATTAGTCCAACACCTTAACCACTAGGCTACCACTTCCTACTTCCCCGTATCAGTACTTCCCCACTTGAAACTAGGGACGTTCGGATCAGATTTTTTGAGTCAATTGATTTTGAGTATCTGCCAACATCTACCAATAGATTTTGAGTATTTAACCAATAGCGTCTCTGCAACAAAGTCATGTCATGCCGCACGCGTTGCTGTTTCTGTGTGGAGTCAAGAGGTCTAACTCTGTACCACCTCATAACTATAGATGTGTTAAAAAATGATGAGAATATATATACATATATATCCGAGTTCTGATCGGGAGTGTAATGTCCGATACCGATACAGATCGTGGTGGTTTTCCATTATCGGCTTTGACTTTTGGCTCTGGATTGTTAAAACACTGCACAGAATTCTGATATGAAAACTTGATCCGATTTTATTATAACCAATGAAAGTTTATCAGTGTGTAAGCGTGACACAACTTGATGTTTTTCATGTGTGTAAATTTTGGTGAAATGACCTTTACAGTTGAAGTGGAACAATCTGAGTCTTCATCATAGAGGCCTTGACTCGAATTCAAACTTAATGAACACTTTGAGGATAAACTGGAACATTTACTGGACCCCAGACTTTCTTACCTGTCACTTGTGTCTGAATACTATGGCTCATAAAGAGCATATTAAAACAAATGCTT
Source organism: Pseudolaguvia tuberculata (assembly GCA_026260255.1). Classification (NCBI taxonomy): domain Eukaryota; kingdom Metazoa; phylum Chordata; class Actinopteri; order Siluriformes; family Sisoridae; genus Pseudolaguvia; species Pseudolaguvia tuberculata. The sequence goes on along the minus strand of JAOTRA010081524.1, from coordinate 11,481 downwards.
CAAAAGCTAGTGGAACGTTATCAATGGCGGTTTAGATTCCCTTCTACAAATAACCACTAATTAGGAAATAAGCAGGTTTAGAAGATGAATGAATCAATCAATACATTGAAAAACTTTACATTAGAATGATTCAATACTGTACATTTTTTTGTAGTTCTGATTGGAGCTTATTTTCCATATGTTAGACTGGATCAAAGAAAAATTAGACAAAATGACTCCATTAGCACAGCAAAGATGGGACAAATTTCAATTAAATCAGTTTTACTTTGTGCTTTGTGGCAATAATAAGATTTTTCTAAACAGCTTTTTGGACTAGCGTTGCAAATAAAACAATTTCCAATGTTAATCATTTTTCTTCTATCATTTTATTTATTAATTGACCAAAGTTTTGTCATAGAAACGAAGCGGTATATCGGACAAACTAGCCCAATACTGAAAGAAAGCCAGCTGCATAGTATTAGTTCAGATCATATATCATTTCCTGAAACGTGTGTGACATCATGACGTCGGTTATTGACTCGACCGCAGTGATTAAATTCAGAATTGCTTTCATAATAAGTCCTCACCTTCTAGCATGTTCACTTTCCAAGAGAGGTAAGATTATTGACACACAGGGCAGCAAGGGCATATGGTTGCACATATGGCCGTGCCTCAGGCCAGGTCACTAGCTGACCATACTAATGAGCTGATCATAATTTATTAGAATACATAAGGCCCTGATTATTGCTGTGCAGGTCTGCCCTCAGTTGGTTTGCATCACTGTAATCGAACACTGACACAGTTAATTAGGAACACTGATTTTATGGTTGATTGAGAATGCTGGAATTATGTATGTCCCTCCAGAGTGGAAATCCCACCTTATGTCTCATCTGTTAAATACTCCAGAGAGAACATGTCCGTATAATTCAGGACAGAAGGCATTGTAGCTTTATAGGCTTCCTTATTATCGTTGTTATCTGGTTATTGTTGTATATCATAAAATACAATGTACAATAAATCGTACTCGCCAGTACCTGTTTCTATACAACTTTATGACTATATTTATTTCACTTTTAGGGTTTTCTCATGTCCATCATTTCTATCCTATGCTACTACTGAGATGGAGGATGATTTCTCCATCTCGTGTCTGATGCTATATTGACCCACTTCTCCCATAAGTTCTTGAAGCTTCTTACATTTTTATAGTGGCTCCCTGTCACCTGGAAATTTTATACTTGGACATCATGAAAGCAAAGAAGAAAACAAGCAAGCGTGAAAGAGAGAGAGAGAGAGAGCGAGAGAGAGAGACATGTGTAGTGATAAGCGGTGTCTAATTTTGGAGGCTGCACAATGAGAAGCAGTTATAGTTAAATTGCCACAGAATGAGCAGAGTCTAGCATGGTTACCTTACAGCAAGAAGGTCCCGGGTTCGATTACAGGGCCGGGTATCTTTTTGTGCAGAGTTTGCATGTGTGTGTGAGCGGTTGTTCGTCTATGTGTGGCACTGTTATGGAGGGGGTTATTGAAACCGGAATACCTGGGGGAACCCCCCCACCATGCAAATTATTAATTCATCTGCTTACCCGCTTATTCCCTAATTCGGGGTCATGGGAGTCTGCTGGCACCTATCCCAGCGCACATAGGGCGAGAGGCGGGGGTTCACCCTGGACGGGTCAACAGTCCATCACAGGGCAACTCATAGACAAACAACCATTCACACACACATTCACGCCTATGGACAATTTTCAATCACCAGTCCACCAAATCTGCATGTTTTTGGACTGTGGGAGGAAACCGGAGTACCCCCCCCCCCCACCACCACCATGCAGATTAATGATCTGTTTATTTACATTTAAGTGTATTTATTAACATTTCAGTATATTGTCAAGTGGAAATTGTAGCGCAGTGGTTAAGGTATTGGACTGCTAATTGGAAGATCTGGCTTTGATTCCTATCACCATCAAGTTGCCACTGTGACGCCTGCCAAATGTCATAAATGTTATTATTGTCTATATATTTATTTCAAGCTTTAGTCTGAAAGCAACCAGTGGCCAGTTACCACATTCATACTGAAACTTTCCTTGGCGTATCACTATAGAAATAGTTTATGTTTAATTACAATGATCAGACTCTAGTCATGCTAGGAACTGATTATTTTGCTTCATGTGTGTCTCATTTTCTCAGATTAATGCATGTCCATGTTTGTTTAGCTATTTGTAGTTGGCAGAAGACTTAAGTGCAGTAAGCCCTCATGAGGGACAGTATTTCTCCTTAGACATTAATAATTGAATATATTCTATATTTATATGAGGAGCACTTAGTGCTTAAGAGGTATTTAATCACAGGGTAATTATTTGGTAGTGTATATTCAATACAGCGGTCAAAGGCAGATGTCCTGCTCGAGAATGGGCCTTATGTTAAGACTTTAGCTGTGTGTGATATCAACATGTACCTGGAAAGATAAAGTAAGATAAAGTCTCCTGGTCTTCCAGGCCAAATGTTGAAATCCTAAATAAATCCTATTATCCTACGCTAAAATCTGTTCTCTTTGATCTCTAGTTTTATATGAACCCATGAATAGCCATCACCGTCACTAGTTTTTTCTTTCAATGTAAATTCATGCATGCCTGGGTCCTGGGTATGACACCCTGGAAATCGGGTGACTTTAGTAATGGTCTTACCACCTGATCTTGATCCTGACATGATTAGCATTTGGAAGGGGACAGCACCCAGGTTGATTAAAAGAACAACATGTCCGGTCAGCCACTGTTGAACCTGGAACAATTGGATCTCAGGCCAACCCTTAAGGTGTTATAGAAATATTTAGAAATACTATTTTTGGAATAGGAAGTTCAAAAAGAAACACACAGATGTAATGATCGGATGTCAAAATACTTTTGTCCATATTTGTGGCAGAAATGCTATAGTGTCTCACAGACTGGCTTAAGGAAAGAACTAATGATGTTATCAAGTGCACTAAAAGGTCTGAAGCTAGAGGTGGTATGAACCCCTCTCAATGGATTAGGGAGGTGTATCTTTGAAATAACAGATTGACAGGTTGAGATTAAACATTTGTAGCAATGGTTACGGACTCAAAGGACTCGTATGACTCTGATCTGTTCAGTAAGTGATTAGATTGACTTTTATTAATCCCACAGTAAGGAAATGTATTTGATTGGAATCCTTAAATAGATTTGCTTTCCTGATCGCTGGTTATTTGGGCTGTTTGAGTAGAAAAGTAGAAAGAGACAGGCCTCAACAGTGACCGTTGCCTTTCTTTCTGTAGGACTGACATCCACACTTAAACACAGGCAAAGGGTTTCTTTCTTTTTTGACCAGTAGAGAGTGTCCTAGCAATGAGGCTCTCCAGGATTCCCTCTGGTAGTGAGACCATTCAGTGCTTTCTTGTTAATGACCAAGAATTCCATTTGAAGATTCACATTCTTTTATTAATTGTATAATAAAATCATCTGCACTATATGGTCAAAAGTATTTGGACACCTTAGATTGGGTTTCAGCTTGACTCCTATTATAGTTTAGACAGTGATGTCAGTTTTAGATGACATTTCAATTAATCCCAAAGATTTTCTAATGGGTTTGAGATTAGATTCCTCCATTCTAATCTTGGCAAACCAAGTCTTTATGGTCTCTTCATTTCAGTGGGGGAATAATGTCAAGTCAAAGTCAAGAAATGTCATTTCTACCATATATGACAGAGCAGTATGCAATCATTCATTCATTCATTCATTCATTCATTCATTCAATCATCTACTTACTCGCTTATTCCCAAATTCAGGGTCACGGGGGTCTGCTGGCGCCTATCCCAGCGCAAATAGGGCAAGAGGCAGAGGTACACCCTGGATTGTCTGTGTGGCCCAGTCCATCTCAAGGCCACACATAGACAAACATACTACACACACACACACACACACACACACACACACACACACACACACACACACACACACACACACACACATTCATTCCTATGGACAATTTACAATCACCAATCGACCTAATCTGCATGTTTTTGGACTGCGGGAGGAAACTCGAGTACCCGGAGGAAACCCACGCAAGTGTGGGGAGAACAAGCAAATTCCGCACAGAAAGATCCGCGAATCGAACCCGGGACCTTCTTGTTGTGTGGCTATCCACTACACCACTGCGCAGCCCAGAGCAGTATACAGTGAAATGAAATAACGTTTCTCCAGGACCTTGGTGCTCCATACAAGACAATTAGTGCAGTGCAGGGCAAGCCAGTTTGTTTTTAACAATGCACAGATACCCCTTCTCTTTTGGTGCTTCCTTGTGTGCCGACATCTCTCTGTCCCCCCGCATCAGACGGTGTCACAGTCTGAAGGCCTGGTCTTCGCATCAAGCCAAGGTTGCGGAGTTTGTCCAAAAAAATGTATCATGCATTCTGGTTGCTGCATGATTTTCCAGCCTTAAAAGTGCCGGTACACATGAATATACATGAACACCATGGTTTGCTGTGTATGTGCTGTGGTAGTCCGGCTATGTTGAAAGAAAAGCAGCAATTTGGAACCAGAGCGGCCGCTGCTTGCTTGTGACGTGCTTTAACAAATGTAGAGCTACAACATATAAAAGCACCGTTTGGAGGTATTCTTTTCTTTTGACCTTATATAATGTGTATTCGAGTATATAGGTTGGTTAAGGTTTTTTTTCTAGCTGGACGCAACTGACTAAAATGTATAGTTTGACTAATTTTTCATTATGTTATCTAAGATTCTGCATAATCACTTTAACAAACCTTTAAATGTAACAAATGACTTAAACCAGGTTATAAAGATAATAGATATCTCTATGACTCAGCCCACCTGCCCCACATCTCGTGCCCCATTAGGCAGCACCTTCTTTGAGTCGTTCAGGCAGAAAACGCGATTTATCTGCAGCCTAGCCAGTCAGCACCTTCACACGCACATGCTGTATGTCATCTCCTGTCTGGAGTGCGTGAAGAGCAGTTCTCGGGTTCCACTTCTCCACTGCTAGAGATGAGAATCACTAGAGCGAAGCCTGACCCTGACTGTAACAAGAAGCACAAGAGAGCCATGAATAACAGGGCACCGTTAATGCAGGTAAGGCTGAGCGAGCTGGTAACAGGTGTGGCGATACTCTAGCTCTTCTCGACGTCATGAGAAATTAATAACATGCAGGTAACTTTTCAGAGAAATGCATCACAAGGTATTGTTCTTTCTATTGTTGGTATTAATTTACCATTTGTTTTGAATCAGAAATAGATAGGCGCAACAAGAGTGGGGGTTGCCGTTTGTATGGCCAAAAGTATTGGAACACATTGGGACTCGGTTCGGAGATTTGCCTTACTGTAACTCCTAATAATAAGGTTTTCCACTACACTCATAATACACTACACTGTGGGGATTATTGGATTAGTATTGGTGAGTTAAGGTGCTGGTAACAGGTGTGGCAGTGGTGGCTCAAATGGTTAAGGTGCAGAGTTGTTGATTGGTAGATCAGGAAGACCTGGGTTCAAACCCCACCATCGCCAAGGAAGTCCTAGGCTCAAGTCTTCCACTGTTGAGTCCTTAGCCCTTCCTGCTCCAGGGGTGCTGACCCTGTGCTCTGACCCCCAACTTACTAAGATGGGATCTGCGAAGAAAAACATTTGACTGTATGTTGCACTGTGTATAATCATATATGTGACAAAAATTTAATCCCTTTCCCCTTTAATGTTTGGGGGGGCGGAAATGTTTCAGTTTGTACAAAAGTTGGGATGTTCATTAGGCCTAAGTGAAAACTATTTGAGAGGTATTTTTTTTTTTGGTTGGTTTTTTTGTGTGCTTTTTTTCGCTTTACTGATAGGACATAGGGAAAGAGAGTTACGAACTGAAAGCACCCAAGCCAGAAATCTAATCCGGGTAGCCAGAGCACAAAAACTTGAAACTCTTAATCTCTTTAGCCAATCATTCATTCATTCATTCATTCATTCATTCATTCATTCATTCATTCGTCTTCTAACCCGCTTATTCACTGGACAGTTTGCCAGTCTTTTGTTGGGCCACACATAGAAGAACAACCTCACACAACTATGGGCAATTTATAAACACTAATCATCCTATTACATCCTGGAACTTAGGACCATCTTGCTGTGCGACGACCTTGCTAACCACAATGCCACCATAGTGCTAGCATGTTCTTAAATAAGCTTCTGTATCAACCATTTGATTCCCTCTCCTTATACCCTTCTATAGTTCCAGAGACAATTAGAGTTATGCTTTCTGTTTAATTATTCTTTATTAATCAGAGGAGGTTTATGGATGTGGTGAAGGAAAATATGCAGGTAGTTGGGGTGAAAGAGGCAGATGTAGCGGACAGGGTAGTGTGGAGAAGAGTGATCCGTTGTGGCGACCCCTAACGGGAGCAGCCGAAAGGAGAAGAAGAAGAAGAAGAAGAAGAATCAGATTTATTCATTATAATAAATCCAAACATGCAAATTCATTTTCTTGTTCAGGTCTGATTTTGAGCAGGCAGGTTATGGTGTTCATTATGGTGCTACCCCCTCAGAACTACTGACCTCAACACTTTATTAAATGGATCCATTCCACCTGTTTGACCGCAGGCTCTTTACTTTTCACAATAGCTGCCAATTGATCTTCATAGCTTGTCAGAATGTTGCTATTATTTTCAACAGCCCAAAACATAGGAGGGATAAAAGGATAATATGTGCATACCGGATAAAATGTCCATACTGGATTTTTTTAGTCTTTGGCTTTGCATGAGAGAGGCGCTCATATCTTTGTGGATCTCAGGAGGCTTTGTGCACAGACACATTGTTATGCTGGAACAGTCTTTGATTCGGTTACTGCCAGTAAAGAAATAATGTGATGCTTTTATGTACAAAGGCGTTGTAGACAATTTCATTCTTTTGACTGTGAGCTGTTAACAGTTTTGGGAAGTGGAGCTGGTGGAGAGCCCACCAACGTCTGGCCAGTCAATCGTATACATAAATAATTAAATGATTATAAATAGCATTATTGGCGGCGCGGTGGCGTAGTGGATAGCACAGTCACCTCACAACAAGAAGGTCCTGGGTTCGAATACCGGGCCGGGATCTTTCTGTGCGGAGTTTGCATGTTCTCCCCGCGCTTGTGTGGGTTTCTTCCCACAGTCCAAAAACATACAGATTAGGTGGATTGGTGATTCTAAATTGTCCATAGGAGTGAATGTGTGTGTGAATGGTTGTTTGTCTATGTGTTGCCCTGAGGTGGACTGGTGACCTGTCCAGGGTGTACCCCCGCCTCTCGACCCTATGTGTGCTGGGATAGGCTTCGGGAATAAGCGGGTAAGAAGATGAATGAATGAATGAATAATTTGCATTATGATTTTTACTGAGACTGAGAAGATTGTCCATCTTTATTGGTTATAAGAGTAGGTGTTGAGTATAATTATTTTTTTAACTTTTTTGTCTCAGGGGTTTTATGTTTGGCAGGGGTGTCTAAACTTGGTACTGTAGAGCTCCAACCAATTAATCAAGATCTTGCTAGATTTACTTAAAATTTACAGTTAGGTGTATTGAGCCAAGTTGGAGCTAAACTCTGCAGGAGACCAGCTCTTCAGGACTGAGCTTGGACCTTCTTGACGTATGGCATTTATAATGTTTAATTCAAAAACACCTTTCTGATTTTACATGTGGTAAATCTTTGTGATCAGAGATAAATGATTTATTGCTCAGTAGACCATGACATGTTCCCTTCCCTCTGTCTCTGATGTCTATGAGGTACATTAATCTTCATCACAAATCATGACCTGATTTGTTTGACTGTCCGTTCTTATTTTTCTGTTGATTTTAATTATATAGAGCTTTTATTTGACCTTTTCAGAAAAAAGCAAGCCGTTACATGTCATATTAAAGTAGATGCTTGTAACACAGTACAAGTTGATATTTTTTGTACAACAGAACTTTATTCTACCTTAGATAAGCTTTAGCAGTAAGGTTTTCTTATTAAATACAATATAGTCAAATCTTGTAAAAACCAAGCAGTCATAAAGAAAGAAATAATTACATATAAAAAAAGTCCATAAACAGTTCACCGTACATAACGGTATCTGGTGATTCTACATTACCCTTTGGAGTGTGAGAATGCGATTGTAAAGAGTGTATCCTTGCCTTTTGCGCTATGTGCACTGGAATAGGCTCCAGCAGACCCCAATGATCCTGGATTAAGGAATAAGATTGGTAATATTTTATTCTGTGTCAGTGGCAGTGCAGGCCGCGTAGGCAAGTTTGCTCCCAGCCGATTAGGAGAAAAGCAACCCAATCACTAACAGCTGGTTGGGTCTAAGCACCCAATTGACAAATCTCAAAACAAGGTGCCTTACTGAAACATCTGCTTCCTCAGAATGCCGCTTTTCAACTCACCTCCTTCCCATCTCCTTATTCTTTCCCATCTCCTTATTCTTTCCCATCTCCTTATTCCTTCCCATCTCCTTATTCCTTCCCATCTCCTTATTCCTTCCCATCTCCTTATTCCTTCCCATCTCCTTATTCTTTCCCATCTCCTTATTCTTTCCCATCTCCTTTTTCCTTCCCATCTCCTTATTCCTTCCCATCTCCTTATTCTTTCCCATCTCCTTATTCTTTCCCATCTCCTTATTCCTTCCCATCTCCTTATTCTTTCCCATCTCATTATTCCTTCCCATCTCCTTATTCCTTCCCATCTCCTTATTCATGTTGTCATGTTTGGTTCTGGGTGGATTTGTTCTGCTCTTCCATTCTTAAAATAGAAGGGTTGCCCCCTAAGGATGCTGCAGTTTCCCTGTTGAGGCTTTTAATGGAGTCATACCAATAAATATAAACTTACAAAGAAATAATTTTGAAAGTCAAATTGAAGATTGCCAAGGTCTCAAATGATTCTTAAAAACAAAGGGGGGAGGGGGGGCAATTCTTATGGCACGACAAATTTAGTCAGGTTTAAACGATTCTCGTACAGCTATATGTTAATTTTATAAACAAAATATTCAGACCCTAAATTATTCCTTTTATCTTTTACTCCCTCTCCATCTTTCTTTGCTAGGCAACTTAATGGGGCTGCCAGGAATTGTCTATAATCCTCGTTGCCTGGTATGTGGGCCCATCTAGTCTCTGTGACAGATGTCTAGGATGTTGTAGAACAAGCGGTGCTTTTGTTGTGGGTTTGTAAAATGCAGCTGTACAGCAGCAGATTGTAAACAAGCAGCTGAACAGATAGTGAAGGTCTTCTGATTTTCAGGGTTTAGATTTTTTCAATAATTTCTTTTATTTTATATAATTGTAAACATGATTTTTTTCTTCTTCTAAATTTGGCCTTAAAAGTAGATACTTCAAATGTTTATACTATATAAAAATAGGTAAATGTGAAGCCAAATATACAAAAGTACCGGGTTCAATTCCCGAGTTCTCCCTCACACAACCCATGCTAACCTGTTTCCTCTGGGTACTCCGGTTCCTTCCCACCGTCCAAAAATATGTACGTTAGGTTGAAAATTGCCCATAGGATTGAATGTAAGAAGATGAATGAATGAATGAATTATTCCAATGGGTATTTTGGGAAGGATTATTTTGCATAAATGGCAGAATATCAATATTTATTTATAATAATTCATTGCTCTTCTTACCCTAATTTGAGGTCATGGGATCCGTTGGAGCCTATCCCAGCGCACATAGGGCGAGAGGCGGGGGTACACCCTGAACAGGTTGCCAGTCCATCGCAGGGCAACACGTAGACGAACAACCAATCACACACACACACACACACACACACACATTCACTCCTATGGACAATTTAGAATCACCAATCGACCTAATCTGCATGTTTTTGGACTGTGGGAGGAAACTGGAGTACCCGGAGGAAACCCACGCAGGCACAGGGATGCACAGAAAGATCCCCGGTTATGTTTCAGGTGAGAATTAAAGAATGAACAGTAAATGTTTACCATCATTATCTTTGCTGAAAAAAGTGTCCTTGTCTCCAGCACCATGCTGAAGAACCAGGTCTTGGAAACAGTAATGGCACTGACAATGCTTGGTTCTTTGAAACAAATTTGGGTCGATAAAGAAGATTACAAGTGGTAACATTCTCTGAAATACATAAACCTCATCATAAAAGGGAAGCATGGCACAGAGAGCAATTATTTTTATAGAGAGCTAACCTGATGCTCCCTGCACCGTCCAGTGATAAAATCTCTGTCTATTGTACGTAAATGTAGCTTTATATGTAGTTTACCGAGATAAAGTGTGGGTGCCAGGCAAAACTAATGAATGAGTCATAGCTTAAACATTATTTTGTTAATATATCTTCATTTCCTATATCTATTTATGCAACAAACTAACAGTCAAAACACATAATAATCCATAAATAATTAGTTTTACCATTCATTCATTCATTCATTAATTCATTCATTCATCTTCTTACCCGATTATTCCCTAATTTGTGGTCACGGGGGTCTGCTGGATCCTAACCATCGCCAGTCCATCGCAGTGCACACATAGACGAACATCCCTTCACACACACATTCACTCCTATGGGCAATTTAGAATCACCAATCCACCTAATGTACATGTTTTTGCACTGTGGGAGGGAACAAGAGTACCCGGAGGAAACCCACACAAGCACGATACGAAGTCCTATCATCACATTTACAGTAACAGATTGTCACCTTCTAAACACTACTCGATACATGCTGTTGCTTAGTACAAACCACGCTAGCCTGTTTCCCAGTAATACTATTAGCAATCGGACTATTACTTCATAGCCAATCCACAAATTAGTTAGCAGTATGCTACTTTAAAAATGGCGGCCGACATGAAAGAAAAAAGCAAACACATCCAGTGTAAAGTGAGATGGGCCTCTTAAGAGCTCTATATTATGTTAATAATGACATTTGAAGTGACAAAATGTGTGGCCCCGGTCCTCTGCCTGCCTGAAACACACCGCATTGTCTTGATCTGGTCAATTGATTTAGGACCTTTTTCTATTTCAGGTGAATTTTGTGGCATGTCAGCTCTGTGCACTCCTCTCTGCCTTCTGTTTCCGGCTCTACCTGCATCCCAGTAAGACAAGTCCGTTTGTGAGGCATGTGGTCGCTACGCTGCTCGGCTTCTACTTTGCTCTTTTCTGCTTTGGCTGGTGAGCTATGTGGGGATTTCTCTTCTCTGTTTTTATTCTTTGTAAAAGCATTACAGATGAACAAAATGTGGGGAGTAGCCGACCAATGGGAGAAACAGTATATGTTAAAAATATACCTCTTGCCCTATGTGAGCTGGGGGCAGACCCCTGTGACCCCGAATTAGGGAATACGTTTGTTTTTTTACATTAATCTAACGCTGCATTTGTACCGTATCTTTAAAGTAACCCGAAACTTCTTCCCTCCACAGAAAGGATATGACCCACAATAATGTAAGCATAAAAACAGTCACATGGATTCTGATATTTCCAGATCAAATTCAGGCTTCATTTGTATTTGGAAATAAATCGTATATATATA
>JAOTRA010081491.1:0-12869 GCA_026260255.1 Pseudolaguvia tuberculata | reverse complement strand
ACACACACACACACACACACACACACACACACACACACACACACACACACACACACACACACACACACACTTTATTTAGTGTAGTAACAGTAGTGAAAATGCTAAGCTCACTTTGGCGTTTACTAAATGCTGTAAATATAAATGGTTCAATATAAATGTAAATTTATGTAAATGTTTTATTAACATCATAATGTTTTTTTTGTAAAGTGTGTAAAGAACTAAAATATTGAACAGGAATTAATATTAGCATTCATTTACAATTTTTGTTGTTTAAATCATGGTCACTGGTCGCCTCTGAATGCGTCAAACAACATAAACTTATACAGCCAGACAATTACAGATTAGATGCAAAAATCAGGCAAAGAATGTATAATAAAATATATTTCTCGATTAAAAACACACTTACGGGTCCAGCCGCCTTGCCGTAAAGTAATATCGTTCAGAAAAAAACGAGTTTAATATCTTAACCAATCATATGGTAAGAAACGCAGAGTGACGTTATAAAACGGCAAATGAACGACAGATCTCGCAAGTAAGAGGCGGGACTAGTAGGGTTGTCGTGAACTGTGTTAAAATGTCGTAAAAAGACGTAAAACACGAGAAAAATTAAATCGCATCGTTTTAGGCGCACGATGAAATAAAGCATTTGTTTAAGCAATATTCAAAATGGTATAGAACTAATTGGTTTATTAATTATTTTCATAAATATATATAAAAGTTGGATATTTTTGGAGCATTTTATTTAATTATCGTTTAATGTATTGGGGTTGCTTAGAATAACTGGCAAGTGGTTTAGCGCCATCTGCTGGACTATATATATATATATTCCTGTAAAAATTGTGATTTTTCGCTGTTAATGAAGCACTAAACTATTAGTTTACCTTTCCTATACTGCACCTTCAAGATGGCACCTGTCTGTATATGTATGTCATTTGGAGGAAGTGTCAGTTTTACTGCCCTCTGGCGGATTGATGTGGAACTGTAGTGAGATAAAAACGCCGTCGGTGAGGGGAGTGACTGTATGTAACCGCAGCTAGCATCAACCTTCTGTTTTAGCAAAATAAGATAATCATGTCTGATGATGAAAAATTACCACCCGGATGGGAGAAACGGATGAGCCGGAGTTCAGGTGAGTGAGTCACGAGGGTATAAAACCACTGCCGTGTTTATGCGTCTGACAAAGCAAAGCGAATTGTTCAATAAGCTAAGCTAAACTAGCCACTGCAGCAGTAGGCATCGTTAGCATTGCAGCAAGCTAGCAGAGAAGTTTTCAAGAATTCTCATTTCTGTTATTTATATAATAAACAAACATGTGTCCAAAGAGCAGATTTAAAGGATGATAATGATGATGAAGGAGAAATAATCAGTATTGATTCTTAGGTGTGGAGTTACACTTTTCCAACATGAAAACTGGAGCAGTTTAATGAGAGAATCATAATGCGGTTGTTTACTGTCTCACACACATACACACACACAAACACACACGACTCTTCATCCATCCCTAATCCGGGATCACAGAACACATAGGGTACACCCTGGACCAGTCTATCGCAGGTTAACACATACACACACACACACACACACACACACACACACACACACACTACAAACAACCACCACACACACACACACACTGCTATGGGCAATTTAGATTCACCAATCAACCTGAAGTCAATTTTTTCTACTGTGGGAGGACACCTGGAGAAAACCCATGCATGGAGAACCCCGCACGGAAAGACTCCTTGTCTGGGACCCGAACTTTATGCTCCAAGAGAGTCTGTGCTTTAGATGGAATGCTGGATTAGGAGTGTGTGGGAGGAGAGACACTGGAGGAGCAGAAGTGAGTGCCAAAATATATTGCAGTGTCTTTATTTGTCCCTTCTCTCTATGCCCCGCCCCCTTTTCCAGGCAGGGTGTACTACTTTAATCACAGTACGAATGAGAGTCAGTGGGAACGGCCAAGTGGTGGTGGTGGTGGCGGCGGCGGCGGCGGCGGTGGTGCTGGAGGCGCATCGGTGGACAAGGTGCGCTGCTCTCACCTATTAGTTAAACACAACCAGTCACGCAGACCGTCGTCATGGAGACAAGAGAACATCACACGCTCGAAAGAGGAAGCGCTTCAGCTCATACACAGTGAGTAGGTGATGAATATTTTTAAAGGTTTAAGGAATGTTAATGAGGACGTGTTAAATATTGATGAGATCAACTGGTACAACAAACTTTTTGTTCAATGTGTGTGTACGCTTGTTGATTTTGAACAAGTGTGTGTGTGTGTGTGTGTGTGTGTGTGTGTGTGTGTGTGTGTGTGTGTGTGTGTCTATAGAGTATATAGAGCAGATTAAGACTGGAGAGGAAGACTTTGAGACATTGGCATCTCAGTTCAGTGACTGCAGCTCTGCACGCAATGGAGGCGACCTTGGAATGTTCGGAAGGGGTAACACACGTACACACACAAACTTATATATATCTATATCTATATCTATATCTCATATCTCCAATGCCAATAAGTGAGGGTGTGGTTTAGTGACATTTCATCCTGAATAACTGCATAGCTGCCCCCGGGACCAATCACTAAACAGCATTGCTTGTAGACACGCCCACATACACATTGTTCTGTACCTACATAGTTTTGGACAAATGATGAGTTACCTTTAGTGTGGTGTACAGATAAAGTCTGGAACTAAACCTTTAGAGTGTGTGTGTGTGTGTGTGTAACAGGTCAGATGCAGAAGCCGTTTGAAGAAGCGTCATTTGCACTGAAGATTGGAGACATGAGTGGTCCAGTGTTTACCGACTCCGGGGTTCATGTCATCCTTCGTACAGGATAACTGTCAGCCCTTAACCAGTCTCTCCCTGCCTCTTGTTCCATTTCAAATAAAAGTCCATGGACTTTAATCTCCTACGCACACACACACACACACACACACACACACACACACACACACATTTGAGTTGTTTACAATGGAATGTCTGTATTAAAGTGAAAGTGTTTTCAGACTTTCAGATTATTATTCCTGCTCTCCGGTGTCCTGATCACAGTGTTAAATCTGCAGCTGTGGAAAATGACCAATAAACATGATCCTCTTGATGAGTACAGGGTTGTCTTTCTGTCTGTTCTGAGTTTAGTGCATACAAATGATGATGATGATGATGATGATGATGATCTGTAAATTAGATACTCTTCTTCTGAGTATCTAAATAACATCCCGCTAGTTCTGAAAGATAAACATCCTAAATTTCAGGATGTGACATTGGGTTAGAATTCGCATTAAACCAGATCAAACGTTTATGTGAATGAATGATTAAAAGGTTTAATCTTCTTTCTTGTGGAATCTGTAGGAGGTATTGCTAGATTCTCGGGTTAAACAAGTGAAATCAGTGGAAAGGGGTTGGATTGCTTTTTAGAATATTGTGGGTTCAAGTTTCAACATCAAGCTGCCACTACTGGGCCCTTAAACCACCTTAAAAGGTTTAGGTTGTGTTAAATGAATATCAATGGTGTGACATTAGCTGATGATGATGATGATGATGATGATGTGAACGGTTATAAAAAAGCTCCTAATCATCTGGAAAACCTGCAGAGATGTTATTGACATTCTTCTGTGCTCCTAAAATCCTGACGTCCTGCTTTATTGATATTTCAGTTTGTGTTTGGGAATCAAGCTGATTAGAACCTTCTGAAGGGTTCACTACTCTCATTAATAATCTGCTAATGGCATGCATACCTATCCCATAATTCACATGCATGAAGATATGATGTAGTCACAAAATCCAATTCACAAGCAAAAAGCAAGAATTCGTAAAATACGGCTTACAAACACAGGGAAAAAAAGTTGTGTGTGTGTGTGTGTGTGTGTGTGTGTGCGCTTCTCAATAGCTTCTTCTGGGAGTTTGTGATATCTGATGGTTCTTGTGATGATGAAATGTTTTCAAACAGCTTTATGGACTTTGTCTGAAATACTACAGGTTTCTGACTACATGTTGTGTGGATATGAGCTTGGTTCCATTTCTGGGAATAAGAAAGCATTGATGATGCTTTCTCATAAAAGGTGTGATGTAATCCTGAAGATTTCAGCACTTATTCGAACCTCTGCCCCCCTTATATGATGTGTACACACAGTATTTACACACAGTATTTACACACACACACACACACACACACACACACACACACACACACAGAGTATAACAGTATATAGTACAATAGTATATGATCCGGTTTCCTCCCACTGTCTAAAAACATGTACATTAGGTGGATTGGTGAGTCTAAATGGGCCATAAATTCCCAGCCATTAGGGAGTAGCCTTAGTGCCGGTCCCAAGCCCGGATAAATGGGAGGGTTGCGTTTGGAAGGGCATCCAGCGTAAAACCCCGCCAAGTCTAATGTGCGGATCATGGATCCGCTGTGGCGACCCCGAACGGGAGCAGCCGAAGGACAAAGAAGAAAAAGACTATAAAACACCTTTTTATATTATTGATGCTGAAAATCATCTCACAGTGATAAGAGCTCTGTGATCGTTGAAATAAAAAGCTAAAATAAACCAATATAAATTATGCCAAATATACAGTAAACACATTTTATATTTTAGAAGCAAATAATATCCCCTTTTAGACCATGGTCGTGTTGATAGTTTGATCATTTCAGTCATTCTTCAAAATAAATAAAAATAAGATAAATTCTCTGTTAATTTAATGCGGACAAGCTAGCAGGTTGTTTGATAGCTAAACAGGACTAGCGATTGTACGTCACCATGGCTACCCAATTGAACAGGAAGGACATAACGCGTTTATAAATCCAAAGTACAAATCATTGCGGTAATTTATCTATCACTAAGACCAAATGTGTTATTTTGATATATAAAATCCAGTACAATGTGTACAAATATTAACAAAGATTTACAAACGTGTACAATGTTGAAAACGTTACCATTTGTTAGCCACCTAAGCTAACTACTGTACTTGCTAGTTTCTGATTAGCATTCTGATTAGCTAACAATCTCCATAACTAAAACATTCGTAGATCCAGCGATCGTAATAGCCTTAAAAGCACGATTTGATATACAATCTGACAAAATGATTATAATGCTGAACATTTTGTTTATGTTATTGGCGTTATTTAGCTACTTGTCTTGTTATCCTGAGCTGTCATATATATTAATTGAAGATATTGATACTTTAGAACTAAACTTTTTTTCTGATCTGATTTGTATATAAAAACTCTTGATTTACACACAAAGGCACATTATAGTTTATTTAAACAGTTATAACATTAAGTACATGTAATGTAGCATGTTATAAAATTGACTTCATGAATTATACTACGGACAATTATCACGCCCCTAACCGAAAGATCGCATCCAATCAAAATGGCGATAAGAGGTTGTGGAAGTGATGTCACGCTTCGTTTAACCTATCAGTGCGCTCGGGTTGAGGGAGAATCAATACGTCTGCACACCTTAGAGATGGTTATTTTCCTGCTGATGGTAAATTAATAGTGTCCGGGGAAATATTGATAGCGTTCATTGTCAATTCATATTCGCATTAAAAAAGTGAAGGAGGTGAGTATTTATCGCTTTTTTCATTCACTACGACGAGTCTTGCGTGTTTGTTTGCAAGTTCTTAAACTCGTTCAATAAAGGTAGCAGGAGGCTAATGCTAAAGAGCGTTCGGCTAACACACCCGGAGGAGGATCCGTACATCGGGGAATCCACATGCAGTTAGCATCAGCGGCTAATGTTAGCTTCACACACTAGTGAAAAAAGTAAAAATAATTAGTGATCGGTATTAAAAAGTTAACATTTATGAATATAATAATTCCTGAAAGCTTAAAAGTTTAAAGTTAACGCGATGATCCCTGTTGTTTTTATACGATTTATATCAAAACACATGCAAATAATTATATAATGTATTTAATGTTATAATAAAAAAATATTTCTGTTGCGATAAACCAAAATATACTTAATCACATATAATCTAGTTTAATTCAATAGTTTTACTAATAAATAAAATGAACATAATATTTTTTTAGTGTACGTTTTGTATAACCTCCCCTCCCCCCAACACACAAACAATTTATGGTATTGTTATAAATAAAGCATATTTGTAAAGTAAATAAAACATTTGTTCAACCTTTTAGAAGGTTATATTTTGTTGGCAAAAGTTTGTGGACACCTTACAGACACGCCCATATGTATTGATTAATATGCTGGGATGACATTGATGGTTCCAGTTTATTTATCTCCAGCTATCTTAGTTATGTTATTATGGTAAGAGCTTTGACCCCCAAATTCCACTGAACATGTAAGGGATGAACTGGAACACTTAATTGAACCCGAGACCTCGCACCACATTAGTGTCTAATCCAGTGACGTGTGTTGAGGTTCATGTCTGGTGAGGCACTGACATCATCATAGTCAGATTTACAAAGCCTACAGAGCTTAATCAACATTTTATTGGCAACCTTTGCCATGTTTTGTTTAAAACTTCATATCAGCATCTTTACATTTACAAACTGTAGCATAGAAAAAAAGAACTTTAAAAAATATTATCATCTTACTTATAAATAAAGTCCATGCGCCGCTCCTGTTTGTAAAAGTCTGTGAGTCCCTGGTATCACTATCGCCCCCTGCCATGAGGCAGGAGTACTCACTTTGCAGCAGTTTTATTATTTCTCAGCACGAGAATACGTTACACACATACAGTTGTTGTTGATAAAAAATAAACACTGTTCATTATTTACACCAGCTGAACTAATTAAATTTAATTAAAGTGTTGGAACATTTTAATAGCAACATGCAGAGGGACAGCAAAACGGTCTCACTGCATAGCGCCAGCACAGCATAGTGATTGGGAAATCCACGGTGAGGCTCAGTGCTGAGCGCCTCGTATTTGAACGGTAAATGTAAAAATGAAGTAATTTTGAAAGACAATTCCAAAAATTGTGAAGTTAAATGAAAAGGAACTTTAACACCGAATAGATATAACTATTTAATTTATTTTTAATTATACATTTTCATGATGATGGCCTTGACTATGGCTGTGCCTCACCTGCCTCCCCTGACTGCACGTCACTGGTCTGATCTCACTTGTATTATTGTACACAAATGAACACCAGTCCTTATAGCCTCACTTCAGAATCTAGTAACAAAATCTTTATTGTCACAGCAAAGTAGCTACATCTTGATTGTGTTAAAGTACAGGTTGGTATAAGTGTCCGGTGTCCAGGGGCTGCTTGTAACCAGGCAATTAGACTGTTATTAATGGGTAATTCAGGAAATCAGACCGTTATTAATGGGAAATCCAGGAAATCAGACCGTTATTAATGGGAAATCCAGGAAACCAGACTGTTATTAATGGGAAATCCAGGAAATCAGACTGTTATTAATGGGAAATCTAAGAAATCAGACTGTTATTAATGGGTAATCCAAGAAATCAGACTGTTATTAATGGGAAATCCAGGAAATCAGACTGTTGTTAATGGGAAATCAGACTGTTATTAATGGGAAATCCAGGAAATCAGACTGTTATTAATGGGAAATCCAGGAAATCAGACTGTTATTAATGGGAAATACAAGAAATCAGACTGTTATTAATGGGTAATCCAAGAAATCAGACTGTTATTAATGGGAAATCAGACTGTTATTAATGGGAAATCAGACTGTTATTAATGGGAAATCAGACTGTTATTAATGGGAAATCCAGGAAATCAGACTGTTATTAATGGGAAATCCAGGAAATCAGACTGTTATTAATGGGAAATCCAGGAAATCAGACTGTTATTAATGGTAAATTAATGTTTAGGACCATGCAAACGGTACACTATCTGGCACGCAAATGTTTGTTGGCATATGTATGTGTATGCTTTACCACAAGACAGACAATAAACCATGAAACTTTATTGACAAAATGAGCCAGACGGCGTCAACAGCAGCTGTTGTTGACCATTTTAGTGCCAAAAGGAAAAAAAGCTCTCAATTATTAAATAATCATATCATTGTAATTATTTGGCCTAAGCGCAATAATAAGTTGAATACAGTCGCAATTATTGCACACTTTTTTTAGCCACAAAGCGGAGCTGGCCTGCAGCGCCCTACTTTCATCTTAAGTGAGCGAGTGGAGCAGTGTGATTTGAAAGTTGGACCATTTGGGTTTTCTGTGGTTCTAAGCGCATTTCAATAACGCTCCATCACCAGCTCAACTCATGTTAACAACAAATACTGTACTTAATACTTATTTTCAGTAGAGCGATAAATAAGGCACAAACTAGAGCAATTGTAAAATGCTTAACTATTTTTCACAGACAAAATAATTGGCAAAGCCTTAAACATTTAATCGTTAAACCCCCAGGGTAAAAGAAAATCGTCATCACAATTATTTCTTTGTCAATTAATCGTCACCCAAATTTGATAATCGTGACATCCCTAACCGCACAAAAAAGCACATGCAGACTGAAGGTCTATGTAGAACATTAAAAACACAAAGAATGCAATTCTTTACAGTTGCCTCCAAACCAAACCTATCAAACTTATTGCTCCCCTGAGCTAAAAAAGATTTAAGCACAGGTAAATATTTTTAAAAGAAATATTTTATAATTGATTGTATATCTCATTATTTAGCATTCTATTGCATACTGTTGTTGTTGTTTTATTTCAATATCCTGCAGCCCTGGTCTGGATTACATTTCCTTAACTTTACTGACTGACCTGTAAGGCAACCAAACACACGTGATATGCTTAGGGTACCGTATTTTCCGGACTATAAAGCGCACTTAAAATTCTTTAATTTTTTCAGTGCACCTTATTATCCGGTGCGACTTTTATATTAATTCTAGTTGTGCTTACTGACCTCAAACCAATTTTATGTGTTACAAGGTGCGTAAGAATTTGTCAAAATGTTTTAGTCTGACTTATGTGACCACAAACGAAAGGTCCGGCACCCCACAGGCCTAAACTCGAATGCGCTTTGAGATTGGGGGAAAATTACCGTAAATAATTAAGTAATTTAAATATTCAGCGTTATATGATCTTCATAAATGTTTTAAAATTTGACACACACGCGTCTCCAAGAACTCCTCTCTCTCTCCAAGAAATAACGTGCATCACGTCAGAAACCACAAACATTTAGCTACATAATCTAATTTGTGTACTTAATCTGATTGAATAAGTGCTGGCTGTTCATTATTAAGGTATTCTAGTCCACCACTGATGATCAGTTAGACATGTTTTAGTGTTGAATACATTCATTCATCTTCTGACCCGCTTATTCCCAAATAAGGAAACCCACGCAAGCGCGGGAAGAACATGCACAGAAAGATTCCGGCCTGGGATTCGACCCCGGGACCTTCTTGTTGTGAGGCGACTGTGCTATCCACTATGCCACCGCGCCGCCCTGTTAAATACAATGTGACTATATTTTACTAAACTATGATTGATTTTGTTTAATCTTAAAATGTTTTGTAGCTTTCATGGAACATGTCGGAGTCACAATTTTTTATGCAGTGTGAGGAGGAGGAACTTGCGCCATGTCAAAGTAATATAGATACGACAAATCAGGCGGAGAACATCCATCACAGTAAGCAGTACAATATATTTAATTTCTAACCCAGCTGGAATAATGATTTAAACCGTGTGCGTGTGTGCGTGCGTGCGTGCGTGCGTGCGTGAATGCGTTTGTGTGTTTGTGTATTATTTTCAGTTCACATTGAAGACGAAGACGCTTTACCAGAGTCTCTTGCCCCCACTGTCCAGTCTGCTGCTATTAAGACAATTCTTCCAATTGTTCCTGGTAAGTTTTTTTATTTAAGAAAGAAATGCTGAGTAAGCTGATTTTTGACGTTTATATATGTTTAAAAAGTCTTTAATAAAATGCCAATAAGCCTGACAAACTCCTGTCTTACAATTCACACAAACTTTATATTTTCCATCTTGACACATTTGTTATAGTTTATTTATTTATTTATTTATTTATTTATTTATTTATCATGTAATGATGATGAAAACATAGTTGACTTATTTAGAAGCATCACTTTTTATTGTAATAGGAATTTTGTCATAGATTTGTGTTTCTATTAGCATGTATCAAATCAGTAAAAAAAAAAAAAAGGCATAAGCGGACTAAGAGAGTGCTTAGCGTCTCGTTGTCCACCTGGGATTGACAATAATTTGTCCCAATGGCAGCAGTTAGAGACTCCTAAATAAAATACATCTTGGAAAGACATTATAGTGCCATTAATTATACAATTCACTAATTATTATTATTATTATTATTATTGGTTTTAATTACTTTCCTTTTTTATAAGTGCATTTTATAATTATATATATATTTTTTTAAATTAATGTCAATGTGTTTTTTTGTTGTTGTTGTTTATTTGTGGTTTAGGCTCTGTTGTACCGCAGCACTTACTGGCTGGTGTTCTTCAGTCTATTCAGATTCCTGCAGGTGAAAAAGGGCAGCCCATCTACATCTCCTCAAAGGTTTGCTACCTTTCTAACACGACTGAGGATTTCTTTTGCCTTATTAAATCTTTTTATTGGCTATAGAAATATTTCTATTTATTCCAGCTCCTTTTATAGAGAACTATTTTTCTTTCTTTTTTTTTCCTTTTATCTTTAATGTCATTTATTCTGGAAAAAAAACCTGAGTAATTGAACACTGTATTTTTTTTGTTTTCAGCTATCTTCAAGCATCCAACCGAATATTGCAACCCCAGTTGGTTACATCCTGCCCACAGGACAAGCCGTCACTTTCCTAACTCCTAGTAAGGCTTAAACTGTTCTCTTTGTCTCCATCAGTGACTGTATAGTATTTTCTACACAGCATTAGAGGATTGTTTTGGATTTCAGGCAGGCCTGTTCTCATGGGTGGACCCACAGATCACCCGACAGTATCAACAATGCAAAGATTTTGACTCACTTTTGAGCCACATTTTTTACAGACAGATGTTTAATATTTAAAGATAGATACTTTATATTCAAGTCATATTGTGAAGAAAAGGCTGTTTCTTATTTCTTATTAAAGCTTTATTATATTGTTTAAATACAATTTTTTTTGCAGCTCAAACAGGTTCATTGATCTCCTCTCAGCTTGTGTCTCCGGCAACTACCCAAAGCCCAGTAGCTGTTCAGATCCCAGTCACTTTCTTTCAAACCCCATCAGCTTTACCAACCATCACCACAGTAAATCCCAGTGGGGCGTCTGTTCTGGGCATCTCGCCCTCTAATCGTCTTCCTCTCACACCTCTAGCTGCTCCAGGTATCATTTAACCCTTAGCTGAATTGCACAGCTGAAGGAAAAAAAGGAGCTAATATAAAACTGTATACATATGTAAATATATATATATTTTTAATTAAAATTGTTTATCTACATTTAAAAATGGTGACTTCTGCTTCTATTGTTTCTATCTAGTTCACCTGACTTTATAGTTCTGGCTGTAAATTTTTTTGAACACACCTCATTCTTTAGAGTTGCCATCAACATCCTCTTCAGCGTCATCTGTCATTTCTGCTGCTGCTGCTGCTGCTGCTGAAACCCAGAATTCTACAACACAGTCTACCTCACAGATCCCAGCTTCCGTCTCCTCATTAAAGAACCATGCTCACACATGGAAAACCTATTTTCCCCCCAAAACGGTTTCCCCCAAAGGTCAGCAGTTATTATTAGTTTGGAACTCATAATACAGCTACGTTTACATTGATTTACATAAATATACCTATAAGGTAGGTAAGGTAAAATACTTGTACATTGTTCTGTTTTAATGATTGAGGTTTTATTTTGCAGTATCTCCAAATGCTTTGCCTAAGGTCTGTTCCCGCTGTAACGTGGCCTACAAAGTCGTTAGCCAGCTTCGTGGCTATATGTGTGTAAGTTTTATCTGTCACACGATTTACATTGTTGTGGACAAATCATTGTGTTTTTTAATAAGGTAATCTATAAACTCAATTAATATAATAGGATATTCATAATGTTATACATGTGTATCCCTTTTATTCCAGCACTGTAATCCAGAGCTCATAAACAGCGTCCATGAATTGACCACCAAACCCAGACTAAAGGCAAGGCGGGCCAAACGTATGAATGGCCATATTCATTCAACACCCCATGTACATGAAGGCACTGTTTCTCCCACATCTTCCATAACTTCTGTGAGCAGCAGACATCCAGCAACCTCTCCTACTCCTCCTCCATGTCTGAAAAATATCAGAACATTAGAGATACCAGAAGGAGTAAAAAGCCCTGGCACTGGTGATTATGACTCTCAGGGCAAGCTTATTATGCTAGTGGAAGATTTCTACTATGGGAAGGACCGTGGACAACCCGAAATGAAGGAAAATAACCAGGTGCCTGTAATGATGAAATGCCATCTTTGTGACAAGAGGCTGAGAAATAACATCAAGTAAGATGATTTAAGGTTCTTTAATTGTGTATAAGACTATATATGATCTTTATTATGCGGTAGTAGACGATGTAGACATGTAGGTCGATGCAATGCTTACTGTGAGGCAGAGGTTGGAGTAGCATTCATTTAGTTAAGAATGACTTTATAAAAGGCAATAGCGCAATTCAAAAATAGGATCCGAGAGCAGGAAAAGTTTGGTATATGTTCATCCAAAACAAACGAGGCAACCAAACCAAAAAGCATAAACCGTGAACGTTGGCAAAACAAAAAACAAGAGCGGTTGATCATTTCCATAAACAAAATAATACTTCACAACAAAGAGTTTGCGATGCTATCTTATGTAGTTAGCCAACAGTAAGTGACACTGAAAATACTACCGAGAAGCTAGCATGCCGATAATGGTGCCCTCTAATTGTGATAGGGTGTAATTGTTTCACTAACCTGATTTGGGGGGGGGGGGGGGGGTGATTGTTAA
>JAOTRA010081466.1:0-12872 GCA_026260255.1 Pseudolaguvia tuberculata | reverse complement strand
ACTGACTGACTGACTGACTGACTGACAGAGAGAGAGAGACTGACTGACTGACTGACTGACTGACAGAGAGAGAGAGAAAGACTGACTGACTGACTGACTGACTGACAGAGAGAGAGAGAAAGACTGGCTGACTGACTGAGAGATAGAGAGACTGACTGACTGACAGAGAGAGAGAGACTGACTGACTGACTGACTGACTGACTGACTGACTGACTGACTGACTGACAGAGAGAGAGAGACTGACTGACTGACTGACTGACTGACTGACAGAGAGAGAGAGACTGACTGACTGACTGACTGACTGACAGAGAGAGAGAGAAAGACTGACTGACTGACTGACTGACTGACAGAGAGAGAGAGAAAGACTGACTGACTGACTGACAGAGAGAGAGAGAGAGAGAGAGAGAGAGAGACTGACTGACTGACTGACTGACTGACTGACTGACTGACGAAACCCAGCAAGCGCATAGAACTCTACGCCACTGCGCCGCATTATTAGCTTCTTTATGTATGGATGTAATTATGTAGAAAAACAGACATTCTGTGCACTCTGTTTATAATCCATACATCGCTTTAGTGCATCGTGTGTGTGTCCTGCAGTGTTTCTAAGATTACTTTCATGTTTTTTTTTTCCCGCAGGGTTTTGGTGGAGGTGGAAGAGGAGAGACTGTGCCATCAATGAAAAACAGCTCCAGATTCATTTTATTCTAAGCTGATATGAGATATTTAAAGAGCGCTATAATAAGGTAGCTGTATTCTATATCTGCTCTCAGACACATGCAGTAGAATTGTAGTTTTACATATTATGTCAATAAATATGCAACTTTAGCGGATTAACAAGCTAAAAAAAAATTTTAATCATCTGTTCTGAAAGCTGCACTTAAATAAAGAGTTGCAAAGCAGAAATAAAGCTCATGCAAACAGGAGATTCTACTACAAAAATTGATCCAATTAATATCCAAGACTTATTTATTTATGAAATACTTATTGCTTTTATTGTTTACTTCTCCTTTTATAATTATTAATTATTTAGCTTTTATTGTGAAAAATTTGGCAGCAACAAATTGATAGTCATTTAAAGGAATGGGATGAATTTAAGACTGTTGCTAATCTTATATTATTTGTGCGGTTGATCATGTGTTTCTCAGTCTGAATACAAAAACTGCATTTATACTTTTGTGACTACAGGTGCTTGTCATATAATTAGAATTCTATAAAAATAAAAATATTTTTTCATTAATTCCATTTAAGAAGTGTAACTTGTATAATATAATGACTGATATATTTCAAGTGTTGTTTTTTTTTAAATTTTGATGATTATAACTGACAACTAATGAAAACTCTAAATTCAGTATCTCAGAATATCTGATAATTTTATAAATTTGTAGAAATCTTTGCCAAATGAAAAAGTATGAGCATGTATAGGACTCTGTACTTAGCTGCGGCTTATTTTGCCTGAATTACTGCAGCAATGCAGTGGGGCATGGAGTCGATCAGTCTGTGGCACTGCTCAGGTGTTATAGGAAACCAGGTTGCTCTGATGGCGGCATTTAGCTCTCCTGCATTGTTGGATCTGGCATATATCTTCCTCTTCAAGATCCTCCATAGATTTTCTATATTCTTGAGGTCAGATGAGCATACTGGACAATTAAAAATAAGGATACTATGGTCCTTAAAGCAAGTACTGGTAGCTTTGACCTGTCCTGTTGGAAAATGAAATCTGCATCTCCATGAAGTTTGTCAGCAGCAAGAAGCATGTAGTGCTTCTAAAATGTCCTGGTATACAGCTGCGTTGAGCTTGGACTGCTGTAAACACAGTGAACAAACACCAGCAGATGACATGGCACCCCAAACAATTACTGACTGTGTAAACCTTACACTGAACCTCAAGCAAGGCGTCAATGGTCGTCTTTTCAAACCAGCAGTCTTTCCCAAAGACCTTTGCAGGTGTTTTGAGTTAATTAGCTTATGAGAGGGTGGCACCACTGAACCTTTTCTAATTCTCTGAGATACTGAATCATCAGTTATAATTATCAAAATAAAATAAAAAAAGTAGCACCTAAAATATATCATTCTAATGTGGAATGAATGTATACATTATACAAGTTTCCTTTCTTGAATGGAATTAGTGAAATAAATCAACTTTTTGCAGATATTCTAATTATAAGACCATCAGCTGTATGTTAACATTTACACTATACACAGCAAAAACAATCCAAAATAGACATACTGACCAGAAAGGGAAACAAAAAGGGTGCCATAATCAATGTAAGAAGATTAAATGATTCATCAGTATTTTGTTTTTATATCAGCTGAAGATAAGTTAACCAGAGAGAGAGAGAGAGAAATTTTATATTATAGAATTACTATAGAACCATTGTGCAAGGAAAAGCTCCCTAGAGTGGAATTAAGAAACCGTGTGTGTGTGTGTAAAAAAAACAAAACAGTTCTGTATGGCTGGAGATCATGACATCCAAAGTCAGCACGGTAATGTGTTGACTAAGCCGATGTATGACACTCCCGATCCACAGAGGAAGGGCGGGAAGTGAGAGATAGAAAACGGTTATATACTGCATAAATTGTATTGATGTTGAGACACTGATAAAGTTCAGTGCAGAAAAGGCAAAACTAACTAGAACAGCCTAACCAAAAAGAAAACCAGAAGGAGACAGATCGGTGAGAGTCCGGAGGACAGCATCCAAACACATCAGATCACCATAATACTCAATATCTATCAGTCCTCCCCGATCTGCTCCTTTATCTAAAGAGAACTAACACTGAAATGCCTGACTAAATAAATGGGTCTTTAATCTAAACTTAAATATTGAGACTGTGCCTAATTCTCGGACATAAACTGGTAGACTATTCTATAACTTTGGGGCATTATATGAAATTGCTCTGCCCCCTGCTGTAACTTTATTCACATGTGGCACTGACAGACAGCCCGCATCCTTTGAACGAAGTGGGCGTGGTGGAACATAGAACACCACCAGCTCACCAAGGTACTGAGGTACGAGACTATTTAGCTGTTTATAGGTCAATTGTATTATTTTAAAATCTATACAGAATCTCACCGTGTGCCAATGCAGTGTGGATAGAACAGAGGTGATGTGTTTGTTTCTCCTGGTCCTAGTAAGGACTCTTGCTGCTGCATTCTGTACTAACTGTAGTTTATTTATAAGCTTTGCTGGATATCCAGAAAGCAGAGTGTTACAATAATCCGGAAGAATATTCCTAATTTTAGCAATATTCCTAAAGTGAAAGAATGCTATTATAGTTATATTATCTTTAGGGGCAATAAATGAAAGATTAGAATCTAAGATCACACCCGAGACTGTTGTACTTGTTGCTACAGACAGACCGTCTAATGTTTGTGAGATTAGAAAACCTATCTCTACCTGCGGTCCTAGTAAAAGAACCTCTGTTTTTTCTGGATTTAGCAGCAGGAAGTTGCTTAACATCCAGTTTCTAACGTCCTTTACACATAATTCAAGTGTGGACAAATCTGAGTAGACATGTAAGAAGGATGGAATGGCAGCATACAAACATCCCCAGTTCATCAAACTCTCTTTATCTACCATATCTCCAGTCCTGCGCCTAAGTAAACGAACTACAGATTTAAAGCTTGGCTAAAAGAATCGCAATAGAGGAAAGTTATTCTATAATTGTGGGGCTTTATAAGAGAAAGCTCTGCCTCCTGCTGTTGTCTTCATTATTTAAAGTGCAAATAAAGAACGTGTAGCTTTGGACATACGCAGGCACTGAGGATCATAAATATACAAAAGTTCACTCAGATACTGAGGTGCGAGAACATTAAGTGTAGACGTATTAAAACATAGGTGTTGTCATCTTCTTTTCTATATTTGATAAGGACTCTTTTCGCTGCATCTTGGAGTTAATTACTGACAATACAGACAGTAGAGCCTTACAGTCTAATGGAGCGGTAACAAAAGCATCATGTTTCTAATTACATATTGGTGTTGGTGTCTATCTGAACTGATGTCATCAACATGTCGTCTGACAGACACAAATTTATGAATCAGATTCATTTATTATCATTTCTAAAATAAGACCTAAAACTTTTCCAACAATATTTAAATACTTGTGGGGGGGTTCCCTGCTCATATCCCATCTGTACCACATCTGAGGAAAAAAAATGGAATTGTGGTAATATATGCAGTGTAAATGTGGCCAACATGGTCCTGTGCGCTTGGTTTGCCTACAAATTACATTACACATTATACTTCTGCCATTAAAATGAGTCATAGTCAGAAAAGACCATCAGACACAACAGTTTGAGCAAATACAGACCTGCAGCCAGAGATAAATGGCAGCCCAACGTCTTTCAAGACCATTGACTAGGTTCGAATTAATCAATGGCTGAGAACCGCAACTCATAAAAGATGTGTGGTTGAAGTGATGGGAATTTTCTCTCCCAAATCTTTGTTAATTTATGTTTGTGAATATACGCATTATTTTATTTTGTCCAATCAGTCACCTTTGAATTTTTCCCTCTGACATTGATCTATGACATCCTCTTAAACCTTTGCCCTGTCCTTCACTGTCTAAAAGCTGCTGGGAATTTTCATCTGGAGCAGTAACTTCAAGAAGCTTGTCAAATTCTGTGATTAAGACATTTACTTAAGTCACATTTTCTTGTCTTGTTTTCTAACTTTTTCCTTCTGATTAACTGAAATATCCGTTGTTTATTTTATATTCCTACCGTAAGTCAACCATTTGTGTTCAAATGTACTTTTACATATGCTACGAGATAACATCGCTTAGCGCTGTTTGTTACTAATAACAAAACCGATAAGATTACAGCTACCGGTGAAGCGGCTAAAGTTCAGATTATTCTTATGGACCTACTCAGACATGCTGACTACTTTTAATTGTATGGATATGAAACATGACGAACACTAAAGGAAGCCACTTTGTCTTTGGAGCCTTTGTTTTTGCTGCTGAGGCACTCCATCATTCTTTAGTGCTCCAGGGCACCATATCTTAATGACTTACTCCCAAATTCCCTGCCCGACCCCGCCCACACACGCATGTGCCTTTTGGGACTTTCTGAAAAAGTATGTCATGGCCGACTTGGCCCTCTGGGCAGGCGGGTAGTTCCTAGTGTTTTCTAGGGTTCATTGGAGGAGGAGAGCAAGTAAAAGGTTGACTGTGGAAGATTGATTTTAGTTTGCTGGTGTCACGTTATTTCATTGCTGGTGCCTCTGTCTTCCATATTAAATTTATTTTTTAAAGCAATTATTTGACTGAATCAAACTAGACATGCATTTGTATTTCACTAATTAAGTTTTGGCTCAGTGAAAAACCAAAGTGTGTATCAATAACATAATTGATACAATAGAAGCAATTGGAGTGTGGTTCAGCGCTCCTATACACAGATTAAATAGCCTGATTGTTGATTGTTGACCTTCTGGTGGTAGAATGGAGATTCACCAAGCATTTTAACTGTTAACACTTACAGATCAGCAGCAGTACAGTTTGAGGTCGTTCCTCCTTTTAGACCCAATCTCGTCACAAGGTCAGTCATCAAACAACACAGGGCCACTGATCAGTGACACATCTTGCATTTTTATCGCAATACTGAAGGATAGCCTATCAGTGAAAAGAGAGGGAACAAAGCCATCCATGCTATCAGAATGTCGCTCCATATAAACAGCAAAAAAAAAGGTATTCTAAAGTGTGCAGAAGTAAAAAAAACAAACAAAAAAACTCTATATGATATGATCGTTTTTATCTGCTGACCTTGGTAAAGGTAACACATCTGATACCACACATGGGACCACGTTTGCTTGGCCTGTATGAAGATCAGACGTTGTATATGCTTGCTGATATTTGATCCAAGTAAAACAGTGTGCATCTGTCAACACCTCTTCCTCCTCGGACATGAAGAATTGAATTAGAGAACGGTGCTGGAATGGAACTGACGTGAGCAGCTTGTATAACACATATAATTCAACTTTTGTCTCCTGATAGGTGTCCTGAACCTGCTTCTAGATCTATTGGCTGTGCAAATAAACAGTGTTCTGCTGGGGGGGGATAAATCAAGTTTCAAAAACATACGTTGTGAGTTAAAGAAAATCACTGTCAATAAACAGGAAGGGAAGGAATGATGATCAGGGAGAGAAATATATACACAAAGCCTGAGTCTATGCAGAGGCATTTCCCAACAACAAACCACCGTCCCATCTCTCCCTCTCTTTCTTCTATTCTTACCCAGGAGATCCCTGAGTGCACATACTTTCTACTCGGGAAGAGTTCTCCAGCCGGGGATTCCCCTGTCCACAGTCTTTGTCTTGATGAAGTGATTGTGTCCTCTCAGTATTTCCTAATGACTCTTAAGTTCCTCCACTATGGCGATAAATTAAATGCTGTGTGGAACTCTGGAGATGATCAGCAGCCCATTGGTGACACAAATGAGACTCAAGCCAGATCAGAATATTTAAGGTTTAACTTTTATTGTTCTCCTTTTAAATGTCAGTACATGATAATATTTCCAAAATTAAGATATTTTCTTACATACAGGATTGTACAAGGTGTAGTGAAATCTCTTTCTTAACATATCCATTCCTGTCAGAGTGTGGGGTCTTCTATAGTACAGCGCCCCTGGAGCAGGAAGGGTCTTGCTCAAGGACCCAACAGTGGCACACTTGGCATTGAATCCATTGAACAACTTGGCATTGAACCAATGTCTTTTGATTTTATTCTGGTATCTACCCTGGAATGACATCATTTAGTGACTTCTGTTAAAGTTAAAGACACTTTAAAAATGTTTTTGTAGCCGGCGCCGTGGTGTGGGTTTGATTCCTGACTCTAGTCCTTTCCAGTCCCAGTCGCATCCCCTTGCTCTATTTGATCCTGCTTTCCTATCAACAAAATGCTCCAAAACTTCATTGGGAAGTTAGGAGTTACAATTCTAACCTGCACCCTGGTGGTGGTGGTGGTGGTGGTGGTGGTGGTGGTGGTGGTCTTGGTGCTGATGCTGGTGCTGGTGTTAGTGGTGCAAGTGCTAGTGCTAGTGCTAGTGCTGATGCTGTTGGTGTTGGTGATGGTGGTGGGGTGAAAGAGTTTGCTCATTGTTGTGATTATTTATTTGTTATTAATTATTTATAGTTCCAGAGTAATTTTTTTAAGATATTTAATAATTACTGAATAACTAATAATCCCAGCCTTTAGGGTTACACGAGCCAAAAACATGCACATTAGGTTGATTGGTAATGCTAAATTGCTCATGTGAGTGTGTGTGTTTGTTTGTCTGTGTGGTCCTACGTTGAACTGACGACCTGTCCAGGGTGTACCCCTGCATTTTGCACTATGTATGACCCATGTGCCCCCGAATTAAGGAATAAGTGGCTTAGAATTGCATTTTATAGCATGTTATATAGCACATTATAACACACACAGACACATACACACACCGGAGTACTCTGAAGAAACCTACACAAGTATGGCAAGAACAAGCAGCTCGGCACAAAAAGACCTCTTGACCAGGAATCGAACCTTGTTGCTGTGAGGCGACTGTTCTAACTACTACGCTACCTCACTAACCCAGTCTAAAAGATTTGTTAATGTATATATTATCAGTCAAACTAAATTAAACACTTTCTATAAACTGAAATAAGTGTTAAAATGTCCAGCTGCACATTATATTACAATAGGAATACAACTCAAGAACAAAGGGATCACATGACAGAAATGCATGGGGTAAAAAGGTCACATGACAGGGTGTAAAGAAAGATAAAGAACATAAACCGAATTAGCCTAGCTAGCAACCATATCTGTCTAATAGATAGATTCCTGTCTTATAGATTATTGCCTGTCCTAAAACATAGGATAAAAGCCAGGGGCAGGCTTTGGATAGGTCGCCAGTCCATTGCAGGGACACACATAGACGAACAACTGCACAAACACACACACACAAACTCATATGGCCATGCTAGAATCACTGATCAGCCTAAGTACATGTTTTTAGACTGGGGACAGGATGGTGGGGTGGTGGGCGATCCGAGACCCGAGCATGTGAGTATCCCTGGTTTTAATAACACACATATTGAACTTTAAAGACTGTTTTAAACTATGTAAACAGTCTTTACACTACAGTCTCTGTTCAGACTTCTATATAACTCTTGATAATAATTTTCAGACATAAACTCCTTCATTTTATTGCAAGTGAAGGTCTGCTTCCCCTCAGCCCTAACACTATTACGCGGCTCTGGTTTAGCTTTAGTGACGTGATGGTATCCAATTTGGCAGTCAATCCCTGAGTATGTGTTGGTACCCGTCTAATCTCATTGTTGAAAATGTCCGTTATCGCAAATGTCACCTATTATAAAGAGATTATCGCTTATTAAACAGTATGTCCCCTATTATAGTGAATTACATTCTTCTATTTTATACAACAGAGTAATTGATGGTTAGGAGCCTTTCTCAGGGGCCCAATCGTGGCAGCTTGGTAGTACTGGGAATCAAAAACTGATCTTCCAAATTAGCAGTCTAACACCACAACCACTGCACTACCACTTCTCTGCCTTCATCTGCCTGAAATGAGTGTGCATAAAACTTCTAAAACTTCCAACTTTGAGTATTATAATTTTTATCCACCGATTGAAAGATGCTTATTCTCAGTCAGTTCTGATTTCAGCTTCATGTATTGTAATTATAAGTCTTAAGTAACCCTTAAAGGGCATTGATTCAATCTCTGACTCAGCTAAGTGGACATTCACTATGAGACGCTGTCAAGCCTCTGGTTTATAGATAAAACAGTTCTTACATCAATCTCATGCAACATCTGCTGCCAATTTGGCTAATATTCTATTCACAAGGGCTGCGGAGTCTGTCAGGCAGGAAGAAAAAGAGCAGAGAAGAGAGGCAGACCTTTACAAGGATCTTCCATTGACTGATCAGTGAAGGGTTAAAATAGACTTTATCTGTAATTAGACATTTCAGAGCTCTACACATTTAAAGAGCTAATAACACTGCCGACCCTCAGCTCCCTGAGACTCCGGATAAAGAGACCACAGCTGAACTCCAGCATAGCAAATCAAAATTCATTTAAATATTTTACCAAATGCAGGGCGGCTTTGAGTCAAACCAGAAGCAGCAGATAATTTTAAATTAATTTGGACAATTGTAGCACAGAGGTGCCGAATGTGCCTTTGGAGAAAAGTATCTAAAACAGAGCTTTCACCAGAGCTGAAGTTGTGAAAGTACCACATTTTGCTTTTTATCACAAAAACAAATTAATCAATATCAATACGCTATTGTCCTTGACAAATAGTAGCTCAGGTGTTGGACTGCCAATTAAAAGATCGGGGTTTAATCTTCAGCACCACCAATGTCATGGTCTTTAAGAGTTGCTTTGGTGAAGTTGTTCAGATTGTCAGAAGTTTTGTATCTATGGCCCAAATTATCATCCTGGAGCGAGTTTGGCATTTGGCAGATGCTCTTATCCAGAGCGACTTCAGTCTCTTTTTTACAACTAAGAAAATTGAGGGTTAAGGACCTTGCTCAAGGGCCCACAGTGGTTGCTTGGTGGAAGTGGGAATCGAACCCTGATCTTTCTGGTATTAGTCCAACTGTAACGACGCTGTAAATACAGACAGGAGAGCAGGATCCATGATGCAGTGACGGTTAATATTTAATTACGTGAGAGGTGCAGATATATACAGTGAGAACTCGTAGTGAATACAAACAAAACACGGGGATAAGGCGAAGACAAATAAACATGGAGACACACGAGAAGCAGACACAAGAGTATATATACATATAGAGATTCAAAGTTCCATAGTTCAAAAAATCCAAGCAATCCAAAAACATAAACAAACCGAGACACGCCGTACATAGCCAATAAACCACACCTGTGCTTACCGTCACCTTAAATATTGCGTCATCACTCTGGTAACCTAGTTGCCAGGACGACAACGCCAAACATAATAATGTTTTGACAGCAGCGGCAGTGTGGGGGGCGGAGCCTCGTCTGTTAAAGCCACACTAGGGGCGGAGCCCAGTTCGCCGCCTTACATAACCCCCCCTCTAGAGGACGTCTCCTGGAGTCCTCCAAGGTGCAGCCCCAAGGAAAAACAAAGAAAAGAAAAGACCCCCCCAAAGAAAACCCAAACCACCTCACGGCCTGTCCCCTGTGCAAAAGGGATCGCAGGGGGTCCAGGGCCCTGTACATTCCGTAAAAGGAGAGGGGTGTGATCAGGGTGAGGCTTCCAAGCCACTATGAGGATGTGATGCGGGTCCTTAATCTCGCCCGCGAGTAACTTGGACGGTGACGTAGTGGATCCTAAGGACCGTACAGGGGAACCTGAAGGCCACTGAGGGAAACCTAGAGGGTCCGGAAGGGACCCAGGAGGAACCAAAGGGATTGGAGTGGACCCAGGACAAACCGAAGGGATCGGAGGGACCTCTAAAGGGACCGGAGGGATCACTGAAGGGACCGGAGGGATCACTGAAGGGACCGGAGGGACCTCTAAAGGGACCAAAGGGGCCGGAGGGACCTCTAAAGGGACCGGAGGGACCTCTAAAGGGACCAAAGGGCCAGAAGGACCTCTAAGGGGACCAATGGGGCCTGAGGGACCTCTAAAGGGACCGAAGGGGCCCAAGGGACCTCTAAAGGCACTATAGGGGCTTGAGAGACCTCTGGAAGGGCCAAAGAGGCTCGAAAGACATCTGTAAGGGCCGTAGGGGCCAAAAGACCTCTGGAAGGGCCATTGGGGCCCGAGGACACACTGGAAGGGCCATAGGGGCCCAAGGAAGCTCTGCTAGGGCCGAAGGAGCCCGGGGAAGCTCTGCAAGGGCCGAAGGGGCCTGAGGAACCTCTAAGGCACTAAAGGGGCCTGAGAGATCTCTGGAAGGGCCAAAAGGGCCCAAAAGACCTCTAGAAGGGCCGTAGGGGCCCAAAAGACCTCTCAGTGCCGTTGGGGCCCGAGGAAACTCTGGAAGGGCCATAGGGGCCTGAGGAAGCTCTGCAAGGGCCTAATAGGCCCGGGGAAGCTCTGCAAGGGCCGAAAGGGGCCTGAGGGACCTCTGGAATGGCCAAAGGGGCCCAAAAGACCTCCAGAAGTGCCGTAGGGGCCCAAAAGACCTCTGGAAGGGCTGTTGGGGCCCGAGAAATTTCTGTAAGGGCCGTAGGGGCCTGAGAAAGCTCTGCAAGGGCTGAAGGAGCCCGGGGAAGTTCTGCAAGGGCCGAAGAGGCCAGAGGAAGCTCTGCAAGGACCGAAAGGGGCTCAAGAAGCTCTGAATGGGTCGAAGGGGCCTCAGGAAGCTCTGAAATTGCGAAGGGGCCTCAGGAAGCTCTGAAAAAGCCGAAGGAGCCTCAGAAAGCTCTGAAAGGGGTTGAAAGAGACCAAGAGAGAGCCGAGGGGGTCCGAAAGGACCGAGAGAGACTCAAGAGGGACCGAGAGAGACCCAAGAGGGTCCAAGGGGACCAAAGGAGACTCAGAGGAGACCGAAGGAGACTCAGAGGGGACCAAAGGAGACTGTGAGGGGACCAAGGCGACCAAAGGAGACACTGAGGGGACCAAAAGGAACTCAAAGGGGCCCGAAGGAGACCCTGGAGGGACAGAGAGGGACCCTGGAGGGACAGAAAGAGGCCCTGGAGGGACAGAGAGGGGCCCTGGAGGGACAGAGAGGGACCCTGAAGGGACAGAGAGGGACCCTAAAGAGACAGAGCGGGACTCTGAGAAAAGCACAGGGGGCATAAAAGAAAACACAGACAACAGTTTTGGTGCTGACGCTGTCGAGGGCTCAGATGCAGATGGAGATGAAGACGATGACAAAGACGGTGACGAAGACGGTGACAAAGACAATGACTCTGACTCTGACGAAGCTGAAGACTCTGACGAAGACAAAGCTGAAGACTCTGATGAAGACAAAGCTGAAGACACTGACGAAGACGAAGCTGAAGACTGACGAAGACAAAGCTGAACCCAGCCGACCGAGACCCCTCGCTGGACCAAACAATCCAGTACGCTTACGGGGTCCCAGCTGCACGTCCAGTACATGCGACAGCAGGCGGGGTCGCAGCCCTGGGGTAGCCTCCATCACCTCAACAGGACCACTGTAGCAACCATCGAGTGTGACAGATGGGATGACTGGTAGTACGAAGTTCTAATAATTTTCTGGGTTTAATTTATTATGCTTCTTTTCCAAATGTGTATGTGATGTATGACGTTTCTTTGTGGTCAGATTAGTTTCTACCATCGATGAATCTCTCAACCTTTCAATAGAGTATAAGAGTCAGTACCTGATATCAGTACAGGAACCAGGAGGAAAGCGTTTGAGCCACAAAATAGGGCTGTGGTCGGTATTTCACTTCATCAGCTTTTCTGCTAAAGACATCCTTTGCCATGGCAACTGCATAAATGTAAGACTCTCATATTCTCTCACTCTCTCTCTCTGTCTCTCTCTCTTTCTCTCTCCCAGGCTGAATCCGAAGGGAAATTCTGAAGGTACAATTTATGAAGCATCAGCAAGGGATTAGGCTTCTGTGCAGTACAACTCGACTGCAAAGCTTTTCCGAGCCCCAGAGAAGCTGACGGTGTGATTGCTTTCTAAATTGGTTAATGTCTGTCTTGTGGACACATAGTATGCATGAGTGGTCGGCGACCCTTGAATGTCTACTCATCAAAGCTTGTATCAAAGCCCAGCACCTAAATGGCTTCATTGACTTTGAAGCTTTTTGTAATTGAAAGCTAAGTATTCTGAAGGTACAGTGTACACGTCAAATACACGTCAAAAAAGCTTTGCAAGCTTGGGTTCAGAAATTGCTATTGCCATCCATCCATCCATCCATCCATCCATCCATCCATCCATCCATCCATCCATCCATCCATCCATCCATCCATCCA
>JAOTRA010081458.1:0-12872 GCA_026260255.1 Pseudolaguvia tuberculata | reverse complement strand
GATCTATACACATTAATGACTTTTTCTATTATGCCAGTTGTACCATTATCACTGCATCCTCCAGCCCTTTCTGCAGCTTTTCCCTTTAGACAGACATTTAAGAGTTACTTTGCCTTAATAAGATTTTGTATGGTTTACACATTTTTTTAGGAACAAGCCGGATCCATGAATCGGGGCCATGTACATTACCTACTGAATTTGCTCCCGGTGGATCGAGAGAAAAATGAAAGTATATAGTCTTTACCCCAGAAACAGAAGAAAAAATGTACACAGAAATGACAAAAATGGAGCATTCCACCTGGGTTTCCGAAATACACACAATCCAAAGATAAAGCTAGGGCGACGTAGGTCAATACTCATGAGGCTGGGGTGACATGGGTTGCCACTGGCAGAGCTGGGGTGAGGTGGGTCACGCCTGGCGAGACTGAAGGCACCACTGGTGAGGCAGACGGCACCACAGATAAAGCTGTCAAGGCACAAGGCGCCACAAACAAAGCTGACAAGGCACAAGGCACCACAGAAGAAGCTGACAAGGCACAAGGCACCACAGACGAAGCTGACAAGGTGCAAGGCGCCACCGACGAGACTTGACCGGCCTGGTACCTCGCTGACTGGGAGTGGTTCATCGGAGGTGTGGCTAGCCCAGCTACCCTAGTTGACCCCAACTGATAGTATGTGTTGGACTCTTATTCACCAAGGCGCTCCAAGTGCGCTCAAAAATCGATCAGAGGCATCTCTGTTCCAAAATATGTAGAATTTTATTGACCAGAACAAAGGGGTAACAGTATACTGGGTTGTGGGGCGCTCGCCCTCTCTCTCAAACCTTTTAGCCTTCCGACAACACCCTCAGTAAGACACATACAGTATTTCTCGTCGATCTCGTCTGCTTACTCCTCCTCTGTTGC
Organism: Pseudolaguvia tuberculata; assembly: GCA_026260255.1. Taxonomy (NCBI): domain Eukaryota; kingdom Metazoa; phylum Chordata; class Actinopteri; order Siluriformes; family Sisoridae; genus Pseudolaguvia; species Pseudolaguvia tuberculata. The sequence goes on along the minus strand of JAOTRA010081458.1, from coordinate 11,967 downwards.
TGGGCAGAGTTTCATCTGTTGACCAATCCTAGCGCGTCTGACTCCATTCCTTTGTTTCGCCATCCTCATCAATTTCCTGCCAATTTCTGCTAAGATAAACATCTTGCACAATCCCCATACCCCACAGCATGCTCTGCTCTGGGCAGTTAAAACACATTCCCCTTTTTGTTATCTAACATTCCCCTTTTTATTACCTCACTCAGTGTCTGGCCTTCACACAAATACCCTTTTAATGAGTTGTAAACATTAGTTAAACTAAGTATTGAAAACAACACTTTAAACAAAAATACCCTTACATGGGAACTCAAAGATTTCATATGATCAAAGCTAAAAACACCACAAGTAAAACTAAAAACCCCACACATCCTCGTCTTCTTCATAACTTTCGTCCATCTGGTCAACCACCAGTAGTGGCATGCTATACGGTGGCGGAAGTGGGCCATTCTTCTTCTGAATGGCCGTTACTATCAACCTGTTACACAATTACCTCAAACAGGGAATACAACATCCACATATAACCAAAATCGCCACAAATACCATTACGGAGATAAGGACAGACATCACCAGATTAGCCCATTTCCCCAATATGCCCTCAAACCACTTTCAAGCTGATTTCCCTTAAAAATCCCAAACACCTCATGTTGGTTAAGACCCTCTGGTTGATGTTAACTCCCTTAAAATGAAAAGCCAAAAAACAGACTTATGCTTACTGGGCTAACGCTGTTGCCCTATTGCAGATAACGTGATCAAAAGAATAAACCGCTAAATGCTGAACTGTAACTGTAACTGTAAAACCCAAAATTGGCAAACAAACATGCTTAACATATGTAACATGTTATAAAGAATAAATCGTAAATGTGAAATCCACACCCTCAAACACCTCCTGAACTATTTTCAGTGTTTTCTGTAAGTCTACTTTATTCAAGCCACACCCCAGCCGGGAAGCGGACACAGAAGAAAAGTTATTTTCAACGCAGTAGTCTCTCATAGACCTCAGACTGTCCCTAAATGTGTGGTATGTGGGTTTCTCGTTACACTGTTCCTTGGTGATCAGATGAAACACTGTTCTTCCATCCTGCTCATATGTAACTGCACACTCACCAACTGTTTTGTTTTGGGCTTTCACTTTGTGTGTGCCATACCTGTCCCTGAATTGTTGGGCAATCCCAGCTCCAAATGCACAATCTGCACTGATGCAGTGTGCCAGTGGTGCGTTTTCTGGACTGAAAAAAAAACTTCACCTGGTGCTTGTAATAATGTAAATGCACCTTTATCAGTGTTGGCCCTGGTTTTAGGTGTTTCACTGTCGTCTCCCACTACCCTCTCTTGGACCTGAGTCCTCAGGTCCACAGCTGTGTCCTGAAGAGACCTAGTAGTGGAAATCACAAGCAATGCAAGAGGTAAGATGATACAAGGTCGATCCTTTGCCCTGGAGTTGTACACAGTGTGAGGTCCTGGCGGTCACTCTCAGTGGTTCAGACCATCTAGGCTCCATCTACTTTTGACGGAACTGCTTAACCCGGACCCACTGGGTAGGAGTTGGTACAATTGAGCCTCCTGCTGGAACGGAATCAGCCTGCTGAGAAAATTGTTTGGTGACAGTAGTTAGTTTGTCAAAGTATACAGAATGAGACAGTGATACTGGGTCCTGGAGAGCCAACGGGTTCCTTGGTCCCGGAAACTGGTGACCTGTAAACAATTCAAATGGGGTAAAACTCGAGGTCCTGTTGACAGAAGAACGTACAGACATTAATGCAAGTGGAAGGGCTGTGAGCCAATTAATGTGATAATCTGCGCAGATTTTGACCAGTTTAAGTTTTAGGGCGACCAGCAAGTAGCGTTTACCACTAATTCTGATTATCATATCAGTGAAGTCAATGAAAATCTGCTCACCTGGGCCAAAGTTAACTGGGAAAGTTCCAAGACCTAGTTTGATTGAGGGTCTGACATTGAACTAGGCACAGATTTTACAGCTCTGAACATGGTTCGAAGTCATGGCTGCAAGATAAGGATGCCACCAATGTTGAAGGTAGGTAAGCATCTGTTTGGCATGGACATGGGCTAGTCCATGGGCTTGTGCTAGGAGGGAGCCAGACAGAGATGCTGGCAATGCCGGCCGCCCATCAGGGGATAGCCACAAGCCATCGGGAGCACATAGGGCTCCATGTTTGATCCAAACCGTTCATTCCTCTGGAGTTCCCTGTGTCTGCTGCCGAATAATGTACGTACGATCAAGTTTTTTCAAGAGTCCAGGGGGTTTCAGAGTGGATCGTATGACCATTTGGGTGGAAGTGTATCCCGCTGCTAGTTTGGCTGCCTGGTCGGCAACTGAGTTACCTGCTGCAACGGTTGTATTGTATTTGGAGTGTCCTTGGAACTTGACCACTGCCACTTCATTGGGAATTATCAGTGCTTCCAATAGCTATTTTACTCCGCATGCGTGTGTAATAGGTCGACCCAAGGTGGTTGTGAAACCACATCTAATCCATACCGTAGTTCTACAAGTACTGCTGTAACCACATATGCCGAGTCACTGTAAATATTCACTCGTCGGCCTTCAGCAAGACGCAGAGCTTTGGTCATAGCCACTAACTCAGCTCGTTGTGCTGACTGCTTCCATTCAAACTTTTCTGAATCCCTGTTAATAAAACTATCCCCTACCTGCTCTACCACAGCATATGCTGAATAAAGTTGCCCATCGTCTGCTCTGTAACATCAACTGTCTGTGAATACGGTGATGACGTCTATGAAGGGTGTTACTGGTGATGCATGTAGGTCAGGGTGGATTTTTGAAGCTGCTTCTGTCAGTGTGGCACAATCATGTCGGTCCCAGTCTGATACTAGGTCTGCCATGTTTATCCCCTCGTGGGTGAATGAGATGTTCGGGCAGAGAGGGTTTTGGCTAGCCGTTGTTGATGCAGAGGTGAAAATGTGAAATTAGCTGAATTGAAGTATGAGACTACTGAGTGTGTGGTCAGTACTATTAGCGGATGGCCCATTACTAGACGTGACGTTTTTAAAAGAATGGCGCCTAAACCGGCTGCCTACCTGGCGCAGGGTGGTTGTCGCCGTTCAATTGGGTTGAGCAAAATGCTAGCATACATGAGTACCCTCCTATTCCCAGATTCCCTTTGAAAGAGTACCCACTTTACGCTGTTACCAGTTTATGAAACATCTACGTAAAATGGTTTGGAGTAGTCAGGAGAATGCAGGTGTGCCGCCTGGCTCAGACTAGCCTTCAACTGCATAAAGGCAGATTCTGCCTTCGTGGTCCACGCTAGCTCACCTGGCTGGTTCTTCATCCCCACCTCCTTGACTAAGGGGCGAAGTTTTGTCTACGTACCCTGGCACGTAGTGTCTACTGAACCCTGTTAGAGCCAAAAACGAGAGCATTTGTTTAACCATCTTTGGCTTAGAGTGACTTAGGATGCCCTCTCTTTCGGAAGGCGTCAACGTGGAGCCATCTGCCATCACACTGTGTCCCATGAATGTTACTATAGGCATGGTCACCTTGAAGCCTGACTTATGCAAATGTCCCTGGATGTCCCTAGTTGCAGTCATACAATCTTGTTGGGAAGTAGCCGCTAGAAGCAAGTCGTCGACATACATAATAAGAACACAGTTTTCCAGAAGTGGGCAATTTTCAAGTTGTTGTCACAGGACATGGTTGAAAATGCCTGGCGACAGGCTGAAGCCTTGTGGAAGGACTTGGAAATTTCTAAACATAAATGCCAGACATGGTTTGCATTTTGGAATACAAAAGAAAGCGTTAGCTAAGTCATTCATTCATCTTCTTTCCCGCTTATTCCCGAATCCGGGGTCACGGGTGTCTGCTGCAACTATCCCAGCACACATAGGGCGAGAGGCCATTAGCTAAGTCTATATTTGTCTGTATTAGGCTTTGGGACGGGGAAGATAGGGGTGTTCCATTGGAACATGCAGCAGGTGATTACGCCCTTTTCCAGCTGTCCAGTAACCATGCTGGGTACCCCTTCTTCCGCTTCAGGTTTGTTACAGTATTGCGGTACCCAGATGGGATCATGACTGGATAATTCAAATTTGATGGGTGTGACATGGCAATGTCCCACATCGGTTGGTCCAGTGGACCACAGGTCTTTGGGTAAGTCCCTCAACATCTCTTCTGTACCTTCCCCATCAGTTTGCTCCCTTCCATGGTGTCTGGAAGCTTGTTTGTGTGTCAGCACCCCGTGTCTACAGTTGTGTCCTGTATCCAATAAGCCCTTTCTGATGCTGAATGTAGCCCCAAGGGCTCCCAATCTGGAGCGTTCAATAACCTTTAGGTCATGCTGCCTAATTGTCTGGGTTTGTGCCTAGGGTTTAGTGCTATGGAGATGTGCGGGGCTGCTTGTAAAATGCAAGGGGTCTGCTGGAGGGAGGAACACTCCCAGTGTCTTTATCCATGGCGCCCACCTATTATACAATGCTACCACCCCTGCTTGCGGTTTGTTATCCTCCAGTTCTACCCAGTAGATATCGGTGGAGCCACCCTCTGGACCACCTGGCAGGACCCATTGATTTCCCGTGTCCACCCCACTAGAATCAGAACAATGGACCCAGGCCCCGTCTGGAAATGTGCCTGTTGGGAGCACAAAATGCTAGCCCCCATTTTTATCAGTAGGTATCTCCCCAGCAGTGGGGCAGGTGAACGCGGAGAATAAAGGAGTGTGACAGCTTTTGGTTTGACAGCTGTGCCGTCAGCGGTTTTGTCATTGGCCATCTTTCAACCTCCCCAGAGAACCCCATTACTGTGACTGAGTTGCTACTCAGATCGCCTTTTGAAATGATGCCTGCCGTTACAGTAGAATGGGTAGCTCCAGTATCAACCAGAGCTTTTAGTGGTCTATTGTTAACCACCATGTCCACAAAGGGTTCGGCCATGCCCCCCGTTGTCATTCTCTGTTAGCCCCTTCAACATTCCTCTGCCCCATTGCTTTGGCCCCATGTTGGGTGCATGGGCGCCTGTAGGTTAGGGAATGAAGAGAGTTGTTGCCCCGGGTTTTGTGGGGTATGTGGTCCTCCTCTGGCCTCACCTCTTCGGGGACCCAGAATCATGGGAAGTGATGGGGTTGATTCTTGAGGTGGTGGCTGGTCTGCTGGTATTGGCTGTATCGGGAATGGTTTCTTTTTAATGTCCTTGCACTTAGTGCCATCTGCAGGTCCCCTTGCGGCGGCCCTACCACCATTTCTCCCTTAATCAGTACCGCCATGTGGGTTGACTCACCATCCCCGTCTTGTGGAATATCGTCCATATCCACCCCACCCCGACATTCTCACAGTCATTGTCACTGTTATTATTACCGTTGCTGTAGCTATTCTCATCACTGTTATCACCTGGGGGCGTGTTACGGTCACTTCGCCCCTGTCGAGTATCTTGTCCCTCACGCTACAACATTTTGCCCTCTCTTTGGCCATCTGCTGTCATCCCGCACTGTCTCGTGCACTTCTTCCGCTAGATCCCTCATGTCGAGTATGTGCACTTCTAATTCCCCACTCTGGACCCCATGGGCGGCTGCATGGTGGGGGGTCAATGTGCCTAAGGGGGGGTAAAGGCGTTCGGGTTCAGTGATGGGAAGAGTCTCCGGCACAGATGATGTTGCTTTCTCCTCATCCTCTACTTTTCCTGGCTGGCATATGTCATATCCCTTCACTTCCTACCCTACTTTCTGTACCCTCTTCTTTCTTCTGCACTCGTTTATCATCTATCACTGTGGTTGCTAATACCAGGCCAGTCCAGGCCCTAACTATTCTGTCTCTCCTTCTTCATAGAAGAAATTCACAATCAAAGCTTCACTTATTTTCTTCAACCACTTGTTGCAGCAAAAATTCACAATCACAGATTCACTTATTTTCTTCAATCATACACAACAGAAATACCGTCCTTTTTCCTCGAGTAATACACGTTAATCGTATATTACGGTGTTATTATTATTAGTATTATTATTTATCATTTATTATTATTTATTTATTTATTTATATTTTTTTAAATAAAGTTTTCCTGGGACTTAAACACATTTACCTATGGGAACTCGAACCCCTTTTACCTATGGGGACTCAAACCCCTTTACCTATAGGGACTCGAACCCTTTTACCTTGGGGACTCAAACCCCTGGTACATATAATAAATATCCTTTGTTGTAGTCAATATTTTCTACCATAACATTGTTCTTTTACTCCTACGGGATGACCATCATACACAACACACCAAATTTACATATCTCCAATAACAGAATTTGATTAATTGCTTACTTTTTCTTTTGTCAGGCGCCTGGGTGTGTTGAGTCTGAATGAGTCCCGTTCTTGGTTTCTTAAATAATCACTGTTGGAGATTGCCTCTCGTCTCGATCACGTTGGGGTCACCAATTAGCTGGGCTCTTATTCACCAAGGCGGTCCAAGGCGCTCAAAGATCGATCAGAGGCATCTCTGTTCCAAAATAGGTAGAATTTTATTGACCAGAACAAAGGGGTAACATGATACTGGGTTGTGGGGCACTCGCCCTCTCTCTCTAACCTCCAGCCACCCGACACAGGTATATATACAGTATTTCTCGTCCTCTGGCTCCTCCTCTGTTGCTGTGCTGTTGCTGGGCAGAGTTTCATCTGTTGACCAATACTAGCGCGTCTGACTCCATTCTTTTGTTTCTTCGTCGTCATCATTTTTCCACCAATTTCTGCAAAGATAAACATCTTACACAACCCACACATGCCCCACAGCATGCTCTGCTCTGGGCAGTTAAAACACATTCCCCTTTTTATTACCTCACTCACACAATGTCTGGCCTTCACACAAATACCCTTTTAATGAGTTGTACACATTAGTTAAACTAAGCATTGAAAACTGCTAAACAAAAATACCCTTACATGGGAAATCAAAGATTTCATATGATCAAAGCTAAAAACCCCACATCTGTCACATGAGATTTCGGGCCTCATGATTAATGAAAACCTCAAGGAGCTGAGTCAGAAAGTAATCCACATCTGTGTGGAGATGTAAGGTGGCGGTCTGGGCTCCGATCCTCGCACAGCGCCAGCAGATGGCGTAAGCAGACGAGGCTCTGCCCCCATGCTGCGTCAGCTGTCAAAGCGCCACATACATGTTTGGCATCGTCGTCCTGGGCGATGACGTAATATTTAAGGCGACGCGCTGGTAAGCGCGGTGGTGGGTTGTGGGACTATCTGTGGATTTATCTTTGTTTGTGTTCTCGTTCTGTTATAGTGTCTTCATGTTTTTGTTTGTTTTGGATTACGTGTTCATTGTATATGTATCTGCACCACTCCTTGTAATAATAAATCCTCACGCTTCACTGCATCATGGCGCTCTGCTCTATGCTCACCGCGTCGTTACAGAATAACTCACCTTCTACGGATTCAGCGGGAAGTAATAGGGTGATGGATTCTTTGCTTCAACCGTTTAGCCCGGATTTTTTTTTTATGTCTAGCCAAGCTAACGCTAGCATTTATTGCTACGGAGGCTAACCTACTAGTCACCGCTATCCGGCTGCACACACAAGCGGTCCAATCTCTAACAGGACAGGCTAACCTCCTAGCACGAGTGCTAGCACCTACACCTGCGGGTAAGCACCTGAAGCCTACAAATAAATTTAACGGTAAGCAGGAACGTTGTCAGCCATCTGTCGCTCAGTGTTGCCGATATTTCTCACGCGCTCGTCTGTTCCCGTCAGTAAAATCTAAATGTAAGTTTTTCTTACTGTTACTGAGAGACAAGGCATTACGGGCGATAGCGGTGGAATGGGACTTATACTCGCGACAACCTGTGGATAGTAAGCACTTGCTGCACTGGATTTCGGAGGTCTTTTTAGGACCTATTGAGTTTGGGTTGGTGTATTTACCAGAACCCTCTGCGTCTTCACCAGAACCCTCTGCGTCTTTACCAGAGCCCTCTGCGTCTTCACCAGAGCCCTCTGCGTCTTCACCAGCGTCATCTGTGTCTGCATCTGAACCCTCGTCTGCATCTGCATCTGAGCCCGCGTCTGCATCTGAGCCCTCGTCTGCGTCTGCATCTGAGCCCTCGTCTGTGCCCGCACCTGAATTCTTGTCTGTGCCCGCACCTGAACTTTTGGCTGTGCCCGCACCTGAACTTTTGGCTGTGCCTACACCTGAACTTTTGGCTGTGCCTGCACCTGAAATTTTGTCTTTGTCTTTGGTCTCTTCTGAGTCCCACTTGTTACTTTGTGAGTCCCACTTGTTACCTTGTGAGTCCAACTCATTACATTTTGAGTCACATTCATTACCTTTTGCGTCCCCTTTGGTCCCTTCAGCGTCCCCCTTGGTCCATTCAGTGCCCCCCTCGGTCCCTCCAGAGTTGTCAGAGGCCCCTTAGGTCCCTCCAGAGCTCTCTTTAGTCCCTCCAGAGTTCCACTCGGTCCCTCCAGAGGTCTCTTTGATCACTTTGGTCTGTCCAGAGTTCGACTCGGTCCCTCCAGAGGTCCCTTTAATCTCTTTGGTCCCTCCAGAGTTCGACTCGGTCCCTCCAGAGGTCCTTTTGATCCCTTTGGTCCCTCCAGAGTTTGACTCGGTCCCTCCAGAGGTCCCTTTGATCCCTTTGGTCCCTCCAGAGTTCTACTCTGTCTCTCCAGAGGTCCCTTTGATCCCTTTGGTCCCTCCAGAGTTCCACTCGGTCCCTCCAGAGTTCCCTTCAGTCCCTTTGGTTCCTCCAGAGATCCATTTTGTCCTTCCTGGGGTCCCTCCGGTCCCTCCTGGGTTCCCTGTGGTTCCTCCGGTCCCTTCTGGGTTCCCCTGGTCCCTCCTGGGTTCACTTTGGTCCCTCCAGGGTCCCCTCCGGTCCCTCTGATCCCTTCAGTCCCTCTAGGGCTCCCTTCAGTCCCTCAAGAATTCCCCACAGAGGTCCCTTTGGTCCCCTTTGAGTTCCATTTGTGGCCTTTCGAGTTCCCTTTGTGGCCTTTCGAGTTCCCTTTGTGGCCTTTCAAGTTCCCTTTGTGGCCTTTCGAGTTCCCTTTGTGGCCTTTCGAGTTCCCTTTGTGGCCTTTCGAGTTCCCTTTGTGGCCTTTAGAGTTCCCTTCGTGGCCTTTCGAGTTCCCTTTGTGGCCTTTCGAGTTCCCTTTGTGGCCTTTCGAGTTCTCTTTGTGGCCTTTTGAGTGCCCTTCGTGGCCTTTCGTGTTCCTCGCGGGCGAGACTAAGGAACTGCATTGTGTCCTTTTGGAGGCCTGGAAGCCTCGCCCTGACCACACCCCACTCCGTTTGTGGAGTGTACAGAATCCTGGACTTCCCTGCTATTCTCGTCATGCACTGTGGGCTGACTACAAGTTGTTTGGGCTTTTCCTTTTGGGGATTTTTCCCTTTTTTGTGGTTTTTTTTTGGGCTGCACATTGGAGGTCGCTAGGAGGTCAGATGGGGATTATGTAAGGTAGCGGACCTGGCTCTGCTTCTCGTGCAGCATCAGCAGACGAGTCTTCGCATGGGGCGAAGACTCGTGCAGCATCAGCAGACGAGTCTTCGCCCCATGCAGCGTCAACGGACGAGGCTCCAACCCCCCGGGTGCGTCAGCTGTCAAAGCGCCACATACATGTTTGGTGTCGTCGTCCTGGCAACTAGGTTGCCAAGGCGATGACGTAATATTTAAGGCGACGTGCTGGTAAGCATGGTTGTGGGTTATTGAATGTACGGTGTGTTTAGTGATTTTGGAACTTTTGTAAACTTTGGGACTATCTGTGGATTAATCTTTGTTTAAGTTCTCGTTCTGTTTGTAGTGTCTGTGTTTTTGTTTGTTTTGGATTACGTGTTCATTGTATATGTATCTTCATCACTGCTTGTAATAATAAATCCTCACGCTTCACTGCATCATGGATCCCGCGCTCTTCTCTATGCTCACCGCGTTGTTACAGTAGACATGCATTCAGGTCCCAGGCAGCACATACTGCATATAATGCGCACTTGTAGGAAGTGGTAGCCTAGTGGTTAAGGTGTTGGACTAATACCAGAAAGACCAGGGTCCAAATCCTACCTCCACCAAGCAACCACTGTGGGCACTTAACTCACAATTGCTCTGTTGTAAAAAAGAGACCAAATGTAAGTTGCTCTGGACATGCTCTGCCAAACTGTAACTGTAACTTGGAGCGATCAGTGAGAAAATCATGCTAATGTTCATCAATATACACTTCACAGTTCAAAATAAATTGAACGCACCTCACCTCATTGTTGTTGAACCTGTCGGGAAACACAGAATGCAGCTCCAGTGATGGGTTCTAGGTGATGGGTAGCTGGGTACGTAGTGTGTGAAGCACATGCGCTTGTTCCTGAAGTGTGGCTGGTAAAAATCCACCGCCGCTGAGGTGTTCAAAAATGCAGTCGAGACCTGCGTCATTAGGTATAATGTAACAGGAAGGAAGAAGCCAGATCCATGATGCAGTGACATTTTAATAGGAATAAACGAAAATACACACAATGTAAACAAACACGTAAAACTGAAACCGAATGCAAACGAGGAAGTGGGTAATCACTTTACTGAACACAGACTCAGATTTACAAATACTCTTGACTACACATTACGCTCATTGAACATACTTTAACTTAATAATCGCCGTAAATTATGCGTCATCTTCCTGGTGACAAAGTCTGGGACAAAGATGCTAAACTAATGGGAGGGGCGTAGTCAGAGTCCTCACAAACACATTTTGTGCTGTATTGATTCTTGGGGCGCAGTGCTATAATATGGTTCATTCAGTATGATTCAATGTTCAATGATCATTCAGTTCAAACATATTTTTAGATCGAAATTTTATTTTCCTCCTCTGCATTAGTTTTTAATGGTCTAAAGAACCACACTATAGTAAGTTACTGCATTTATTCGATAATTTTTTGTAGCCACCTAAGTTATGTGAAGTAGGTCACAAGAACTGTGGAGTAAAAATACTGTTCATGCATAAAATTTACTTTTTTACAGTTATTAATGCAAATAATCCAAGTAATTTTGCTAATGGTTATCATTAGGTTGACAATCTGATCTCGTGCATATAAAAGTAAAATATTTATAAATGTATAACTGATACTAAAATCTGAATTAACTGATTTTTAATAGCTGTATAGACTGTTTGCAAACACATAGGCAAGTATTGTCTAACGTATAAGGTTAGACAATAATAGTTATAATATTGTCTAAGGTAAGTGTAACGTATGTTGAAGGTTCGGATCAATGTTGCATCTTAATCGCTTTATTAACAGAACTTTAAACACGTTAATCATTAATTAAACTGATTAAGTCTGTGATCGCAACACAATAAACATGAACATGATTAAATTTGCACATCGGTGAACATGCATTACATTGCAGACACATTTAAATTTATGAACAATAATCCTTCCTGAGGTTAGCACAGTGATCTCTTTAAATAGTCCGCCATAGCCCTCTAAACCAGAAGTTATTCAAATGTACAGGGCCTATAGTGGTGACTTGGTGGAGGTGGTATTTGAACCCCGGTCATTCTGGTATCAGTCCAACTCTTTAGCCACCACTTCCCACTTATTGGGAATTCCTCTTGCAACCTTTCGCCTGTGCATGTGTGAAATCACACCAATTAAAAATCATTATCCCGCAGATGAGTAATATCAACCAGGAAGTAATGCTATAATAACATGCTTTGTGGTAAAACAAATAGCTATGAAAGCTGGGCTGAGACTCAAAATACCCACACCTCCATAGTGGCAAGTCACTGTTACACTGTCCTTGGTCTTGGTTTTCTCCAGGCCAAGATTATATACACAATCTTCTACACACAATGTAAAAATAGAAGCTATCTCTAAAGGCATAACCAGAGAGATAAAAGACAAGGGAGAGTTAGCAGACTTAAACTGGAAACCAGAGACCTGTGAAGAACCTAAGAGTGCAGGAGATGAGGTGTGTGCGTGCGTGTGTGTGTGTGTGTGTGTGTGTGTGTGTGTGTGTGTGTGTGTGTGTGTGTGTGTGTGTGTGTG